>CAUDMG010002167.1:4025000-4037500 GCA_958450375.1 Homarus gammarus | reverse complement strand
GCGTATGACACAAACCCTCGCTAATAATCACACTCATTTGCATATTAATTACAATTTTTGAGTGTTCGATAAGTCTTCTGGGATACAGTGTTAATTAAACTAACTAATTATATAACGAACTATCTAACTAACTAACAAACTAACAAACTAACAAACTAACTAAAAAACTATGAATTACCTAAACAATAACAAAATAACATAAATACAATTAAATAACAATAACTCAATCAGTAGATAATTACGTAGGTACAAAAAAAAATAACATTCTTGATACTTTCAGGTGTGTAAGAACTTTCAATATCCCCAGAAGACTAAAACTTTTACTTTTAATTACCTGAAAAATTTGTATTGTAAAATGATGTCAAAGATTCTCACTAATTATAGAGTTAGAATCTTCTATAATTGTATCTATAACTATGGTAATATCTCATAAGCCTTCAGATTATACTTTATAAAGAGGTTATCGCATTAAGAGTTCATTCCATTTTCAACTGTAATATTTCTTTTATTATTAACACCAAAATAAATACAACATACATACATACATACATACATACACTCCAGAGAGCCATTGTTCCATCACTTCCTCATTAATATTTATAATCAAGAAATTATACAGTTACTACCATTGCTTTCACTAATTATAGGGAGTTATAGCCTAGAGAGTTAGGCAGACACCGTTGGATTATATCTCCCAAGAATAATAAAAATAGTGCCGTAGTAAAGTGCAAGTGAGTGATGAGAGAGAGAGAGAGAGAGAGAGAGAGAGAGAGAGAGAGAGAGAGAGAGAGAGAGAGAGAGAGAGGGGGGGGGGGGAGTCAGTTGCCTACTTCGTGCTATTTACAACTTAAAGGCTGATGTTTGGTTTACACACACACACACACATACACACACACACACACACCTTGACCAATTCCGTCACTCATAATAAACCCAAAATAGACTAAATTATGGAACGTGTTTTGATCAGAAGGTGATTAACTTAGACAAAACACTTACTAACAACACCTCTTGACACCTTGTATATGAATAACCAATAACACAATATATAACACAAGACATTATCATACAGACTGAACAAAAAAATCACGAATCACGAAAATAATACAAAATAATATCGAATTTTAGTTGTAAATAATGCTAGGTCAATAAAATGAAAAGCAAAGTGAAACAAATAATAATTAAAAGTAAGATAATAAGAATAATAACAATAGCATGATAACAATAAGACTCATATTAAGCAATAGTAAATTCATCGTCTCTCTCTCTCTCTCTCTCTCTCTCTCTCTCTCTCTCTCTCTCTCTCTCTCTCTCTCTCTCTCTCACATCTTTTTAAAGCATAGTGTCCTGAAGTGAGATTGTTTAATTCTGTCCTCAAGGGAATAGATATTTCTACCTCCTGATATTTTCATTTCCGACGTAAAAATTGACAGGGACAAAAACTAGGGGAAAAAACATCACGAAGAGAAGGAAGTCACATGGCAGCTACATCACCAGTTCGCCAAAATTCCCCCTTTTTTTTCCCCCCAGACTCCGAGATGGAAGGAAGTCCGGGTTAGTCTCTTTTTTTCTTCTTTTTTTTTTTCCCCTGCCATATTGAGGTGGTTCTCCCTAACGCCTATGTCACCTTATCTGGTATTCTTAGCGTGGTTACTGGAGTCAGATGAGCACCGAGGGGTTTTTTTTTAAGACTTAATATTGTATTTTATCTCTCTCTCTCTCTCTCTCTCTCTCTCTCTCTCTCTCTCTCTCTCTCTCTCTCTCTCTCTCCCGCCATCTTGCCTCTTTGATTCCCTGGAGTAAGAGAAGTTAGGTGTTTCCCTGAGGAGGTCATGTCAGATCAGGGACACTTCCAACCCTTCATTTTATTCATTGTATGTATGTATGTATGTATGTATGTATGTATGTATCTGTCTGTCTGTAATAGTAGAAGTAATAATAGGAGTAAGAGTAGCAGTAGGCGTAGGAGTAGGAGCAAGAATGGGAGTAGGAGTAGAAGTAATAGTGGGAGTAGGAGTAGAAGTAATAGTAGGAGTAGGAGTAATAGTGGGAGTAGGAGCAAGAATGGGAGTAGGAGTAGAAGTAATAGTGGGAGTAGGAGTAGAAGTAATAGTAGGAGTAGGAGTAATAGTGGGAGTAGGAGCAAGAATGGGAGTAGGAGTAAAAGTAATAGTAGGAGTAGGAGTAATAGTGGGAGCAGGAGCAAGAATGGGAGTAGGAGTAGAAGTAATAGTAGGAGTAGGAGTAATAGTGGGAGTAGGAGCACGAATGGGAGTAGGAGTAGAAGTAATAGTAGGAGTAGGAGTAATAGTGGGAGTAATCATCATCCTAACTACATAATAATCAATCCACTTGCCATCCTTGTATGGAGGCGATGAAGACTTGTACGAGCTGAATGGTGAGATAATTCTAATGTCTTGGATTCAATTACGCTCTTTTCAGCTCATAGACTCGTAATGTATGTGTTTTGACTGGCGTATTATTTTGTTATTCTCAAATGTGACTAAAGAATATTTTACCATTCCTGTTTTACTAAGGGTGGTTGGACACACATCCAAACACACGATACACACACATCCAAACACACGATACACATACATACATATAACCTAGAGTTGCTGAGAAAAATAATAAGTACGTTTCACTGTTATTAATCGTCGTGAATAATTTTTGTTTAGGGAGATTAGTTACATGATGAATGGTGTGTGAATCTCAGTCTGTGTAATTGTGGAAGGAAGGAAGGAAGGAAGGAAGGAAGGATTCTCCATTACTGACTTCTTCCTTGAGTATTATGGCCTTGTTCTTTCTGTCTGTCTCTTATCTCTGTCTCTATCTGTCTCCCATTCTGTATTTTTTCCTCTCTCTTTCATTTCGTCCTTATCCTCTCTATCTCTTCTTTCCCATCCACCCACACCCTCCTGAACCTCTCCCTCCCATACGCCTTCCTATCCACCTCCACTCTCCCTCCCTTTCTTTCCATTCTTTCTCCCTTCCATCCCTTCCGTCCTTCCTTCCCACACACTATCACAAACTCACCACCACTACACTCACTCTCCATCACCACTACCACCACCATACTCACTCACCATTCCACCACCTCCACCACAACCACCACACTCACTTACCATTCCACCACCACAGTTACCACCACCAGCTCTACCACACTCTCCATCTGTTTACACTCACCACGTTTGCCCCCCTCCCCCCTCCCTTCCCCTGATAACTCCTGCATTATTCACCGCGTCACAGCTCAGACACACCTCGGCTGGTGAGTGACAATGATGCCTCCAACAAACCCCCCTCCCCCTCCCCCTCACCCCTTACCCCTCACCACCACCCTCCCTCCCTCTCCAACACCACATCAACAGTCCATGAAGTGTTGACTGATGTTGACTGTCAGTTCATCGTCAGGATATTGATTGTCAGTTCATCGTCAGGAGGGGAAGAAGGAGAGAGAAAGAGATCCCCCTCCTCGCTGTCAACGCCTTAATGACTTGGTGGGTCTCAGGTGTTTGTCAGGTACATTGTGTGGGTGGATACTTGTGATATGTTCAAGATATAGACACACACACACATACACACAACGCCTTTATTCTCCCCAAATTAACGTATGCGTCACCAGCCTGGTCGTCTTCTCTCAACTCTACCCAACAACGTCAGCTAGAGAAGGTACAGAAAAGGGCCTGCAGAATCATGCTCGGCGCAGACTACTCCGGCTACAACAACGCTCTCTCCACCCGGGAAATGCCATCCCTCAGTGACCTCCACCACCAAGCACTAGCAAGGTTTGGCGGTGGATTACTGTGCCATCCTTGTCATCGCCATCTCCTGCCACCGGCAGTTCCCCGCCCACCTCGCGCAGTCCGCCACTACAACAAAATTCAGCCCATAAGAGCCCGCACTGATATATATAAGAATAGCACCATCCCATCTATTGTTAAAATTATAAACAACTCCTGATTTATGTACTGTACAGCCCTGTGAATGTATTGAGCGTATATCATTATGTATAAATCACATGTAAGTTTGTATATTTTCAGCCACCGGCTGCAACTCTATTAATAAACCGTTTATTATTATTATTTACATATATACGCACGTACATAGCCATACACATAATTCTCTCTCTCTCTCTCTCTCTCTCTCACACACTCTCCACCACGCACATATACATACACTCCCTCTACATACACACTTTCCCCCCATACATACACACTTTCCCCCACACATATACAACCCACACACTCTCTCCCTTCAAACACACTCTTCCCTCACACATACTCCCCACACACACTCTCTCCCCCCCCGCCCCCCCCCCCCCCCACCCCCCCCCCCCCCCCCACACACACCTACCCCTAAACACACCAACTCTCCCCCACCCCACTCTCCCCACCCCCACACAGGTAACCTCCCCACTGTAGCAAATATGTAAGTTGTCACAGTTTCGCGAAGACCATCAATAATATCTGGTGGGCCGACGTACCATAACGCCGTCAAATATGGATGGCACTCGCTGAAACCCGCGTCAGGTGAAGCTCTACCTGACAAAACAACCTTGTACCGAAGCCAATGAAAGTACAATCATATGTGTTGAAGTTATTAGGTGGATATGGGAGGTTACGGAAGGATAGATGGATGTAGGACAACACCCCCCCCCTTGAACAAAACCCCCCCTAGGACAAAACCCCTTAGGACAAAACCCCCTAGGACAAAACCCCCTGGACAAAACCCCCTTGGACAAAACCCCCTTGGACAAAAACCCCTGGATGGATGGATGGGTAGGCAGCCAGGAAGACGGACGGGCAGGCAGACGGATGGATGGACAGACAACCGGACGGACAAACAGACAGACGGAAAGACAATTAACCAGATACAATTGACCTTAACCATGATACAATGAAGGATAAACAATTATCATAAAAACATCAACAAACACGATGGCTATTATACGGCGGGGAAATTTCCGACGTACTCGTTATCCAAACTCCATTTTTCCCCCCAGTCGGTGTCCCTCTCGGGTATTGAGATATTCACACATTCCCGATCGGTTCATTTTAAAAGGCTTAGGGGTTCCTCAACACCTCTCTCCCTCCTACCTCGTTGGTTGTCGGATCTAATTTAATACTTATAACCTTGACCCAGGGGACAGGTGGTAGAAATAGGCTTTGTTGATAGGCGGAACGGGAGGGAGGGAGAGGAGAGGTGGAATGGGGAGAGAAAGAGAGGGTGAAAGAGTACAGTAAGGGAATTGGAGGAAGGTTTTGGGTTGGGTGGAGGTGGAGGACAGTGGATAAGATAGACAGACAGAGACCGACAGACAGACAGACAGACAGAGACCGACAGACAGACAGACAGACACCTAGCTCTTATCTTACTCGTACATAATGACAGTCGTAATAATTTATCTAATTTCTCACAATACAGAAAATAAGTCGAGGTGGTAGACATTAGTATGAGAAATAAACATAGACACAAACACTCACTTACCACCTCCCCCCCACATACACACACACCCCACACACACACACTCACCACACACACACATACACCCCCACCCTCCCCACACACTCACGCACCCCCTCTCCACACACTCACCCCCTACACAAACACACACCCCACACATACACTCACCACACACATACACACCCTCCCCACACACACACCCCACACATACACTCACCACACACACACACCCTCCCCACACACTCACCCCTACACACACACACATACCTACACACTCTTTTCTATTCACCTCATTAATGTCAAATACGCTTGTATCTGCCCCAAGCGTTCATCATGGGACATCTTTATACAAACTCTTATTTACATTGACGAAAAAAAGAAAGAAAAAATCATTGATAAAAAAACATTCTAATTCCTCTGGGGCTTCTTATGACGTTTGATCCCAGCTGCAACTAGATGAACATAAACAAACATAAATTCCTATAATGACTGTCAGAAGGTAACTTTATATACACTGGCGTTGAGATTGATTAAAATATGAGTAAAAAAAATAGATAAATTAGCAGAAATTCTAAATATTTCTTCAACAGTTTTTTTTTTTTGTCATTTAATTTGATATCCAGACTGATTAAACTATGAGATATTAGCAGACGAATAAAAAGAAAACAATAATCGTATATTTCGTATTTTTCATTATTTTTATGACCTTTGACCCCAGGATAAACAAAAACAACAACAAAAAAATAACAAAATTACTTACTGGGTTAATTTCAATAATGTTCATAGACTTTGACTCCACCATATCAACAACATACACAAAACATATTCCTTTTATGTTCTCTCTGCCTGTTGTGTTTGCCCATCAGTGACGTAAAGTGTTGAAAAGATATGACACAACGGACGAAGGCTTTTGACAACCCTACCGAGATAACATGAGTCACAGTGTTCATTCTGAAATTCATCGATCACCCCAAGTACAGATAATTATTTTTGAGTGACTATACATCGACGTGACAGCTCTTCTAACACGTCAACATCAATATTCGTAACTGATAATTAATAATTCATCAATAATTCAGTACAGGTGGAAGGAAGACATCACCAATTATCTGTAAATAACTTGATGTCCAGATAAACAACAATAAGAAGAAAACAATGAAATTATTGGTATGTATTATTTATCTTCACTTCGTCTTTCTCACCACTATCTCCTGTTAATCCTTGTACGTTATCTCCTGTCATCATCAAACCCTCGTAGAAAAGGGAGAAAGAGGAGAAAGAATAGAGAACAAACAACAGATAACAGACTATTGTTTAGACTTAAGTAAAAAAAAGCGAGGCGTCACTAAATAAGGTCCACGACTCAAACAATCTCTCTCTCTCTCTCTCTCTCTCTCTCTCTCTCTCTCTCTCTCTCGGGGTCCTGAAACGTCTCTCGTGTCATTTAATTAGCTTTTGTTCAGTCTAGCTTGTAATGCTGAGGTGGAAGTGGGGAGAGGGAAGGAGATGGGAGAGGAGAGAGAGGGAAAGAGAGGAAAGTGGGAAGGAAATTGGAGAGAGAGAGAGAGAGAGAGGGGGGAGGACGGGATGGGGAGGGGGAGGTGCTGAGGGAGAAAATGAAAGATAGAGAGAGAAAGAGGAAGTGTGCGAGTGAGGACAGAAGGCGTGAGAGACAAAATAAGGAAGTGAAAGTGAAATAGAAAGTGGGGACGCGAGAATGAGAGAGAAAGTGAGGAATATGGATAGGATATTGCAAGGTGAGAAGAGGAGAGAAAGATAAGAAGAAAGAGAGAGAAGGATACAAGGAAGAGACAAAAGTAAAAGGAGAAGTGATAAAATTACGCAAAAAGTGATATGGATAAAAGAGAGACAGAGAGAGAAAGAGAATTTTCCCCAAATTCCTCCAAAGTGTTGGCCCGTCAGGATTTTCCCCCACCATTTGCAGCCGTGTGACGTCACTTTCCCCTGCCATCAAGTTACATTTCCCTCCTCGTTACACTGACAGGCGCGGGAGTCTCTGGGGGAAAAAGGAATAGCGCGCAGCAATTTCCCCTGCCAGTTGTGCCGGAGTTTCCCCACCCTAGAGATATTCATGGTCTCACGCCCGTGTTTTTCCCCTGCCAAGTTGTATTTTCCCCGACGAAAAGATTTATTTGTCGCCGTTTTGCTGAATTTCGGGATAAGTGGGTGACTTAGCGGTGGAGAGGAATTAGTGAGGCAGGTTGATACGGTGGGAGAGAGGGAGAGGATGGAATAGAGTGAGAGAGAGAGAAAGGTTAGTGTGTGTGTGTGTGTGTGTGTGTGTGTGTGTGAACTCTGTAGGTCACGGCAACACAAGAGGTAAGGTTGCCATGGAGTTGGACTTAGCACAGCAGGACGTAAACAAGACCCCTACATTGCCACCCCTCCCCTCCATTGCCACCCCTCCATTGCCGCCCCCTACTGCCACCCCTCACACCCCCATACTGTCACCCCTCATTACAACCAGCACCTGTCATCCCGTCCATAACAGACAGGAATTACGAATATATTTCATTAACTGTCGACAGCTGAGGCATCTGTGTTACAAACAAGAACAAGAAGAAAGTAGACTATAAACAATAACACCAACAACAAATACAGACAAATACAAATGTACCACAAACAAGAGAGTAATAATAATAATAATAATAATAATAATAATAATAATAATAATAATAATAATAATAATAATAATAATAATAATAATAATAATAATAATAATAATAATAATAATAATAATAATAATAATAATAATAATAATAATTATAATATTAATAATAATAATAATAATATAATAATAATAATAATAATAATATAATAATAATAATAATACTAATGGCCTAGGTACTAAAGACACCTAAGCAAAAATAACTTTACGACATAGAAGCTGACGCCAACACAACCACATCCTGAGTGAACGAGCGGTGTGAGGAAGGTCGGACAACTCGCCAACTGCACTGGCTTATCATAAACCCGGAACACGATCCGCCAGCCGATTAACATCCGAGTTCTCAGTTAACGCCTTTTAGTACCCCAACAGCAGAGTCAGGTAACCAGCAGCTGGGTGAAGCAGGGGTGCCCCACTCAGTAGCTGGCCGGTGACCGGTGGCCCAATGGTGGAGAGTTATATCCATTCGGCAGCCGGGATAATCTATTTAACTGAAGCGCATTCATTTGGAATGGAAAAACTTTGTTTTCTGGTACTAGTCGATAAAAACAAACTTTATCAATCTATCTATCTATCTATCCATATATATATATATATATATATTATATATATATAATATATATATATATATATATATATATATATATATATATATATATATTTCGTAATAGTTTTCTTCCTGCTCTTCATCTTTATCACTCCCCCGCACCTAATCACCCCCCCTCTTCCTCCCAGCAATTCACACCTGCGTGAGATATTACATCACCCTTGGCTTCCTCCTCTGCTCCCCCTCTCCCCCACCCCCCTCTCCTCCTCCTCCCTCTCCCTGAAGTCTGTGTGGTAGTGAAGAGTGACAGCACCACCAGGCCAACACCTCACAGAGCTACTCAACTGAGGCAAAATTGTACCTCAATCTTCCCAATAAAGATATTTATCGGGAAACTAGATATCGCAATCCCTCTCATCCCACTCACTCCCCCACCTTCCCCGCTCTCTCTCTCTCTCTCTCTCTCTCTCTCTCTCTCTCTCTCTCTCTCTCTCTCTCTCTCTCTCTCACATCCACCTCTCACTCCTTGTATGCTCTTTCTTATCCTCCCTCTCTCTTTCCTCAGCCCTCTCTCTCTCTCTGTCACCCTTTACAAACTTTCTCTCCCGTCCCACCTCCCTCTCCACCTCCCCCCTTTCTCCAATTCCTTCCCACTTTCCTCCTTCTCACTCACTCTCAATTCCAAAGCCATTTACCGCCACCATGCACCCTCCTTCATCCTAGTATCTCCCTCTCTACTCCCTCTTCCTCCTCCCTTCCGCCTGTACCCTCTCCACCGACCTTCTCCCTCCCTCCCATCACCCCCCCAATCTCCAGCCCCACCAACTCTCCACCTTCCTCTCTCCCCCCCCCCCTCCCTTCCTCCACCTACCACCCCCACCCACTCTCCACCATCCCCCCTCCGTCTCAATCCCCCTCCCCCCACTCTTGTTCCCCTCCACCTACCTCCCCTACCCACTCACACGCACTGATACCATTACCACCCGTCTGTTAATTTTATTGCGGCTGGTAGCGGCCTCCATAGCGTGGGAGCTGCACTTGTTATTTTATGGTGCGTCATGGGGCTTGGTGGTGTGTGTCATGGGGCCTGTTGGTGTGTCATGGGGCATGGTGGTGTGTGTCATGGGACCTGGTGTAAGTCAGACATACAAACAGGAAAAATAAGAAACGGCGAGAAAATTATATAAAATTAACCACCAACAAAAGACAATTAATTACCTTAGAGGAATTCTCAAGTCGACAATATAACCTAACGTAACTTAGCTTAACCTAACCTAACTTAACTTAACCTAACCTAACTTAACTTAACCTAACCTAAGGCACTAAAGCGTGAAGTTCATATCTGTTAAACTTCTGACAATCCTTCATGTTTCACAATCTATATCAAACTATATCAAATTTGTTTCAAAATGTCTCAGTAAACCATAAACATACTAACATTTCAAAATATAGATGAAACTTAATTAGATATATTTTATAATCCTTTCTCACGTTTCAAAATCTACATACAAATTATGATTAAATTAGTTCCCCCAAAAAATTACTCACATGTAAAATCAATTAATCCTATGAAGTTACATTACCCATTAGTCCTCCACTATTAAACAAGATCTAAATAAACATACATATATATACCCAATGATCTCAGCATGGATACAAACAAATTTATATACATATACATCCCACCAACGTAATTTGGATAGATATAAACTTTAAGTGAACGAATTTAAACTTAGATTGAAAGCAAAACGAATTTGTATAAAGTGACTATTACTTCAAGAAGGCAACGATGGTCCTCTGTTGGGTCAGGGAGTAAGTTCTGCCGTCAATTTAGCTTCAATTCAGAGAGAGGAGGGAGTTGATGGTTGGCCAAGCTGGAACAGTGTGATGGGAGGGGGAGGGAGAGGGGAGGGACAGGGTGGACGGAGTGTGGAGAATGGAGGGAGCGTGGAGAAGGAGGAGAGGGGGGGGGGGGAGGAGAGGAAGAAAGGAGGGAGGGAGTGTGGAGGATGGAGGGGGTGGGGAGTAGGGAGAGAGATAGAGAAGGGTAGAAAGAGGAGGGAGAGAGATGGAGAGGGGGAGGAGAAGAGGAATAAAAGGAATGAGGAAAGGAGAAAAAGATGGAAGAGGAAAAGTGAAGGAAAAGAAGTGAATAGAAGGGGAAGGAAGTGAGAAGGGAACAAAGGAAGTGAAGAGGTGAAGAGGTTAAGAGAGAGAGAAGAGAGAAGAGGAGAAGGAAAGTGAGGAGAAGGGAGGCAGGGGAATGAAACAAGAGAGAAAGAGAGGAAGAAAACAGGATAGAAAGAAATCAGAAGGAAAGAAAGTAAGAAAAGAAAGTGGATGGCTAGAAAAGGGAAGTAAATGGGAAGAAGGAGACAGAGGGAAAGGGTGGAGAGGTAGGGCAGGATGGGAGAAGAGAGGGGAGAGGGAGCAGAGGGGAGAGGGAGCAGAGGGGAAGGTTACGAGAGGGGATTAAAATAGGAGAGAAAGAAAGGGGGGAAAAACAGGGCTGGAAGGGAAAAAACTAGAAAGGTAGGAAGAGTACAAAAGAGGGATTAAGGGAGGGGATAAGGGAGAGGGGAGAGAGGATAAGAAAGAGGGCAGGGGAGAGGGGATAAGGGATAAGGGAGAGAGGAGGGGATAAGGGAGAGGGGGGGACGGGTGAGAGACAGGTTAATCCAGATGCCAGAAGTTGGTGTGTGGGAGGATTTTACCTTCAGTGTCTCAGGTGGCTCTCTCTCTCTCTCTCTCTCTCTCTCTCTCTCTCTCTCTCTCTCTCTCTCTCTCGTATCAAAGAGTTCACAAACGGGTCGATCTCACCAACACCTCTCGGGCTAATGAAATAAACACCTTATCAGCTTTCAATAAGACATAACAAAGTAATACTCAGTTTCCTTCGCGTTTTGTTCTCGCATCATGACCCTCCTGTGCCTTAACCTCCCGTTATTGTGATCAGTAACTACATAATTACCTCCTGTAGTTATGTTATCTACCAAGTCTTCAACACTTAACAGTATATATAAAGCCAAGAGAATGTCATTTAATCCCGTGAATTATAAAACTTTTGTTGCACGTAATGAAGTTATGTTAAACAGAGTTGATTAGCGTAAGTCCTCCCTCCCTCCCTCCCTCCCCCCCATGGCGTTCCTCAGTTTGTATCAGTATTAAAAGTTTATTATTGTTGTTGTAGTTGTTATTATTGTTGTTAATGACTCGTTACGTATAAATAACTATACCTGTGCCCCTTTTACCTTCAAAACAATTCACACCATCGGGTAGTTTGAAAATTATTGAATTGTTTACACCTATTTGTATATATTTTTTTTTTTTACTATTAATATTTGTATAGAATAATAAAGTCAACTCCACACTGGGGGTGAATTGGCTCAAGTCATGCGCACCAACTAGCAGAAGGCGAGCCAACCAACCATTCGACCAGATCCTCTTTCGTGTCACATCTAACTCCACACCTTCCGTCACCATCCCAAGTCCTACCACCCGTACTTGTCATAGTATCTCACCTACAGGAATGGATTTCCCTTTCTCGCTCTACAGGACGTCTCTGGCTGTACAGTCTTAGAGATTCTCACGTTTTTTCTCCCCCGTAATTGTAAGAAAAACAACTTAAGCTACGGGTCTTGTTTTAGTGCCTTTTTGTGGCCTCTTAAGTGACCAGTTAAGACACTTTTGATGCCACATATTAAGGACATATTTAACATCACGTCTATATCTCTGAGGACTGATTAGTGTGTGTGTGTGTGTGTGTGTGTGTGTGTGTGTGTGTGTGTGTGTGTGTAAGTT
>CAUDMG010002167.1:3977500-4020000 GCA_958450375.1 Homarus gammarus | reverse complement strand
ATTATGTCTAAATCAAATGTAAGTCTGTATATTTTCAGCCACCGGCTGCAACTCTATTAATAAACCGTTTATTATTATTATTATTATTATACACACACATACTGTACATACGAGTAGATATATTAAGCAATTGAAGAACTTACTGCATGGTGTGTGTGTGTGTATGTGAGCTTAGAAACACTAATGAGTAAAGTCAACTTAACCTAACCTAACCACTTAAGTATTTAACTCGACTGTAGTTCACTAAAAACATTGCATCACCTCAATCACTTAAAAGAAATTGAAAAAGGTTTAAATAAATAGAAAACAAAACAACAGCGCCCTCAAAGCGATTACCCGATTGGATGAAAACATTTGAAAAAAAGTTGATGCAAAGACCAATCAGCAAGCAGGTAACAAACACGAGCATAAATCCTTTAAATAAAAAGATAAATAAAGAAACTTAAACTACAAAAACAAAACACAAAAACAATGAAAATAAAAGAACACTAACAAGAAATGGACCAATAAAAACACGAACACCAACCTCAATGCGGTCATCTGGTTGGTGGAAAAATTGGCGCGCTAGACAACCGAAGGACCAATCAACATTCAGCAATAGCCCGCCAATTTGCACGTCCGCCCCCCTGCCCTCTCGGATCTCCCGCGTAATCCTGCTAAGTGCTGTTGGGTTCCACTCGGCTAGGTTCGGCCTCCCTCGGTACCTGGGGTTAGCTATGTTACGATTATTACCCACAAATGGTCTTCTGCATCTCTCTCTCTCTCTCTCTCTCTCTCTCTCTCTCTCTTTCTCTCTCTCTCTCTCTCTCTCTTTCTCTCTCTCTCTCGAACATTATTTAATACTGTACTCATCAATCGCATTTCTCTTCCATATTCTCCCAGTTTTCAATAAACAATACAATTATTCAGTGCGGAATTTAAGAACAAAATACTTCAAATATATTCAGTATTGTCTTTTGAGTTGTATGTATGATATTCTTTTGTATATAACGTGTAGCATTTGAAGAGGGAAGGTGGTTTTGTATTGTTGATGAAAATGAGTTTTGTATATAAACTTGGGACACGCTGGTGGACCTGAGAGGGGGCGTAGGGAATGTGTGTGTGTGTGTGTGTGTGTGTGGTAATAGCATGGCACTCAGCTCATTCATCTCTGGCACCGTCACCAGGGAATTATGGTGGTGGCACTCGCTACTATTTCACCCTTAATCTTTGTTTATGTCTCTGTGACTGTGTATGAGCCGCATCATGGTAGTGTACGTGTGTCTGTCGGTATGTAGAATTTGTCTGTATATTATCACACATCTTAGAGCAATTACCCGATTAATGTGATTTTCAGGTGAGTATTCTTTTTAACTATGTATTCTAACAAGTTCTCAAGATAGTATAGGCTCTCACGTTACCTTGGGGCCTGTCCTTCACGTCATGTAGTAGCTGTGAAGACGATCACCACATCTACTTTGGTTCCCCCTCAAGAGCTCGGTCGAGTATGACACTAGACAGAAGCCAATTAAAACGGACGATGAAATTTCCGTCACTAAGATGAGGTTTAAGAACATGTACAGTCTCCTTCACTAGTGCGTTTACAGGGTCTCGTCAGACTTTGTGCAGTGTGGCAGCTCTGTGTTTCTTTACATTGGACAGAAGAAAACTCGCGAAAATAAACATTCTATGGAATAAAATTAAAACAATATTCAAACAAATACTTCAATGTTAATGATTTGCAGAATGCTTATATTACGAGTCCCTGTAAACGCACTAGTGAAGGGGTCTGTACCTTGGAGTGATGTTAGAGGCTAGGATATCCATTGTAGGGGTTTGAGGATGTGATATGAAGTGTTCGGTGTAGAGTGATTGATACACCTGGTGTGTCTATAGATCACATGGATACCTTTGAGATTCTTCCGGCTGCCTCATCACCAGTTTGTGTCACTCAGGCTGGAGAAAGTAATCTGGTAAATAATTCCTAGAAATTCATCCCTTGCTGTAAGATATCAAGGTAAATAATAACTATGGAATACTGTCAATAGAAAGTAAATATCCTAATACACTAATCTTCTATTTCTGTTAACGACTGTAAAGAATTTTTTTTAATATTTTACTTTCAAAAATAATTTAAATGAAACAATGGCGGTCATTTTACTGTGTATTTGAGAAATGATTTAATTATATAGATTATATTATGGTTAAGAAAAATTAAATAATCTATACCATTACTGCCGATGATAATGCTAAGTTCCCCCATCGTCTGTCAGCCACCAGGAAAGATAAAGAGTCATCCTTATATTGTAAATGGACAAGTCTTACTATATTTCATTTACAGCATCGACCTTTTTCTGAAATATTCTGAGATCCATAGTAGCAGCAATAACTGATGACACAATACAATATCCCTCTTAGTTAATCACACTATCCCAGGCACATAACATGTTCTTTATGTATTCATTTCATTAACTCAGTATTACATGATGATAACATAGCTACATAAATCCCCCTGACCTTTCACCTACACCCGCCTAGCTTCTCTCAAAAGTGTAGGTTAAATCCACTGTCATTGACGAGTGAGGGCGGCAGCAATATGAGTTAAAATTTAATATACTTGAGGCTCGGCACCTTTGAGAACATTGCAATAGGGAAGTAATTCATTTTAATCCCCCTTTGTGTCCAGTTGGAGCCTCGAGTGGGTCTGGTGCGAGGTTAAATCGTATATGAAGCGGCTTTGATCCCTGGAGTTTTATTATTTTTTTTATATATATATAAAGTCAAGGTTGTGTTACTTCTAATTATTGGTGTGTGTGTGTGTGTGTGTGTCATGAGCTATATTTTACTGTCACAATGAAAAAAAAAGCCTCAGAAGTACACCCAGGGGTCGAAGTTCTCTCTTTCTCCCTCTCAAAATGAAGCAGTATCGACCCTAAATGAGATATAACAACACACCCGCACCAGATAACAGGGTAAGGCAGTTCGAAGACTCATTCCTGTGACTTGAGTTTCACCAAGAGGAGGAAAATTTTGTAGCTTTGACATTGAAAGGGGAATTACAGTAAAAAAACAAACGAAAAAACAATTATTTCAAAACACCAACAGAGGCTGAAAAAAGATAATATTTAGAACTCTCTCTCTCTCTCTCTCTCTCTCTCTCTCTCTCTCTCTCTCTCTCTCTCTCAGACAACCTCCCTGGAAAATATAGTTCGAGCTTGAAAAAATAAAATAAAATACTTTCGTTGAGAGAAAAACGCCATACTTTCAATAGAGGGGAAGGTTTAGGGAGGCAAGTCATTGGACCATACATACCATATGAAAAGAACCTCTTGAGTGTGTTGCTTTAGAATACCATCAGTGGAGCCTTAAGAACATCTTCAAAATGATGTAACTGGAATTTTTTTCGGGGGGGCGGGAATAGCCTGTCTGTAACGCAACCTGGAAATAAATAATCTCGATGTAAACTAAAAAGACATAATCACTGTTACGCAAGCTGGCAATAAACTGGAAATAAACAATCTCGTTATATTATACATTATAAAGATAAATTCCATTACGAACGACAATAAAAATAATAAAACTTACTGTTAATCTCAATTCATCTTATTAATACCGGACACAAAGTTAGAACAAGCTGAGATACGACTGGACAAGTAGATTAGGCAGATCAAGATGTCGTTTAGAGTTACAGAGCCTTGACAATAGATAACAGAGCCACTAAGTTCACCCGATTCAGTGCTGAGGATAGAGAGATCTTACACACAATGAACGTATAGTACAGCTGTAGTGTATGAGTGTGTGTGTATGTAAAACGATCCTATAACCTAAATAAAAACATCCACACGTTTAATATAATCAGGTCTTGGCAGCCATTACGTTATAGAAGAGGAAGATTAGCCCTAACTATACACACCTTTCCTCAGTAGACCATCATCCTATTACACGAATTTATATCCTACAGTAACCAATAGTTTTATGGAGAATAAATCCTTTGTTATATTACGTTTCCTCTGTTTATATTTTACCTTTATGAACGAGGTGGGGTATGTAGTAAATTACAGTCCTTTCTATACCAGGTGACTGTAACTCTACCACGTAAGGTTATTTTTATTTTATTTTTTTTTTACATGACAGACTTCATCATTACAACACCCTGAAGTTATTATCTCTAGGAATCCAATTATGGTTGTTATCGTTATGTATTCGCTCTATTACTACAACAAATACTATTACTACTACTTCTATTACTACACTACTATTAGTACTACTATTACCACTGCTTCTAATATTACTACTATTCTTACTACCACTATTATCCTACACTACTACTACTACTACACCAATAACAACAACTACCACTATTAATTCTACTGCAACAACTACTACTACCACTGCAACTACTTCTACTCTACAGTGTACACTACTGGATCCACTCTGAGACCTGTATGTATGGTCACTAAGGGAGGAGGTGGGGAGCTTCCGTGCGCAGTCGTTTTTTTTTAACTTGTTTCGTGAGCACTGCGGACACGTCCAAAAATACGGCGACACACAGTGGGTCCCTCGGGGTGGGTGTGGAGAGGCTACTGGTTACATCCTTGGAGTAAAGTGGGTGTAAGTTACCTCATTCTAGAGTGAAAGACGTAGGCTACTCTTTCTTGCAGGGAAAATAAAACGTAAGGATTTTTTTTTAACTACGACGGGGATTAAGTGACGAGAGGGAACTACTGGTTATTGAAGAGAGGGGTGAGTGGTCTGTTGGTGCTCAGGGTGAAAGGTAGCCTACTGCTCTTTTAGTTATACCTGTGTGTGTGTGTGTGTGTGTGTGTGTGTGTACAAACTTACACAAGGTTATTTCATTGTTATTTCATGTGAGGGATCGTAGTCACTCCATTTATTGCAATAAGATTAATTTTGTTCTATGGTGTCATGTCATTATTTTGTTGTCAGAAATTTAATTGAATCGATTACTAAAATATTACTAGAGACAAAAATTATAACATGAACACTACTTTGTTTAAGTATATATATATATATATATATATATATATATATATATATATATATATATATATATATATATATATATATATATATATATATATACACACCCCACTCAAGGTACAAACTGGGCTCCTCAGGCTCCGGTATAAACAAAACACTCGAGCAGCAGCGGCTCTTCCTCTTCAGCGCGACACAAGACGGCTCAGTTGGCACTGCCGGGCCCTCGCGCCTCTCAAGCGGCTCTTAATGAAACGAGTCTACACTGATGAGTAAACACAGGCTCGTAAAGTGCCACCCAGACGAGTATTTAACTCCATTAGTCTCCACAAAAGTCCTCGTCCGTCCGTGTGAGGACCTCCTCCTGAGATAAATGGCCTAATTCCCCTGTATGCAACTCTTAGAAAATTCTTTTATGTTCAGTTTGTAATTATTCACTTAGAGATATTTTATGAATGCCATGTTCAGCTTTACCCAAATCTTGACGTATTCAACAGTTTTTTATCACAGCGACTCTTTTTGGGTGTTTTCAATATTTAATGAATGTAAAATATTTATCATTTTAAGCCTTTTATTAACATATACACTTTACGAGACTCCTAGCATCAGGGAAAAGGCTCACCCCAAGTACCATAAGACTTAAATAAAAAATACCCACATAAATAATACCGCCACCGTATTAATTAAAATTCTTGGGTGTATCTTGAATGAGGACAAAAATGGCTGTAAAACGACAAAGTATTACTGAATGAGAAGATGGTTGTTTACAAGTCTGGACAATGTTAAGTTAGAGGTGAGTGTCAGGAGCATTATTAACTGATGATGTTAGTATTGTAGGTTCTATAAACTTACATAGAGTCATAGGGAATACATGACTATGGGAATTATAGAGTGATAATTCTAATTTACTTATTTAGACTGAGAGACAACAAGGTGAATGTGTGTATAACATCTGGGTGGTGAGATGTCCTCCACCCATCTCTCGTGTTGTGACCGGGTAACACGTTAACATAGTAGAGAATGTTAAAGGGGGGGAAAGACAATTTAAGGATCATTGAAGTAAGAAAAAACATCACAAATCGAATGCCTCTTACTTTTAATTCCCTTTAACGGGATTGGACGCTGTTGAGGAGGAATGTGAAAATCTTTGACGAACTTTTGCATTAATTGGTAGTGGGTAAACTAAGTCCAGCAATGTCTCATTCGTAAATCCATCTAACAACAAGTGAAAGAAGACGCCAGGAGTGTGTTAACTTTTGTAATGGGTAAAGGAGCTTCGGGTTTCTCCTCTATGCTTCGTCAACAAGAGGCAAATCATGGTCAGGTGGACGTCAAAGGTATATACACACACACAAACACACACAGACACAGACACAACTACGCCGCTGCTGTGTGTGTGTGTGTGTGTGTGTTGCCCTTTACGCCTGCGTGCACACATGTATATATACACACACACAGTGACAGTCATGTACACAGTCACATAAAACAAAGGCATACGAACCCTATCATACATACACAAACAAGCACACACACACACACACACACATTAATATTTATATGTACGTGTGAATAGATAGCCTTGTATATCTTCCGTCTATAACATCAATAAATAAATAGAAAAATTACAAGCGGTATAGAACATAGAATCTATTTATATTCAGTAACCAAATATACATCAAACTGAGGAACTGTTTTAATGGAGAATATTTTAGTTATTACGTGAAGAAATATAGCGAATTGACGTGCACTTCAAATGCCAGTAACTGACAATGGGTGTATAGAAGTGACTGAGGATGTTGACGTTTGATAACTCTGATATGAACCTTTCGGACACAATTCTGTTCTGCGCGCTCTCTCTCTCTCTCTCTCTCTCTCTCTCTCTCTCTCTCTCTCTCATTCCCTTACACACTGTCTCTCTCCCTCTCTCACCTCTCTCACACACCACCCCTCTATTTCTCTCTCTCTCACTCCCCTCAATCACGCACCAAAGAGAAAGGGGGAAAAAGAGAGAGCTAGATCAACAAATACCAACAAGTGCGAGATATATATATGGTAAGAGGTCCTCTCCCCTACTCCCTGGTGCCCCTCGACCACGGAAGGATTGATGTGGGATTCCCTTAACATGATTTATCCTTTTGCTTTTATTCTGTTGTTTTATTGCTGTCATTGTCAATCTGTTTCTTGTTTTTTTTTTGTTCTTGTCTCTCTCTCTCTCTCTCTCTCTCTCTCTCTTTCCTCATCTTCAACTCTCTCTCTCTCTCTCTCTCTCTCTCTCTCTCTCTCTCTCTCTCTCTCTCTCTGGACAACAGCAAGACCGATACTTTAAAGGTCTGCTCATATACCCTCCCTCTCTACCGTCTTGTCTCATCTCTTTTCCTTTTCTTTCCCTGTGGAAGAGTAAAGGAGAAAACACTTAGAGGAACCGGTTTCCTTTTCCATTTTTTTTTTTTAGTGTATCCCTCAAGGTTTTTATTTCTCGTCTTCTTTTTCTTCCTCTTCCTCTAGTGAGATGGGAAGGGTTAGAAAAGCTATTCTGGGTTTTCTTTTCCTAACCTAACCTAACCTAACCTAACCTAACCTAACTTAACCTAACCTAACCTAACCTAACCTAACATTTCTCATCTCTCATCAGAGCAATAGGGAGAGAGATGGGAGGGGGAGTTGAAGGAAGGGAGATAGGAGGAGGAAGAGGAGGAGTAGGAAAAGATTCTAAGAAGGAAAGGGAGTTGAAACATTGATATTCCATCCTCCACCTATTCCACCTCTTCCACCGGCCCATCCCTCACACATACTTAAGGAAGGAAACTTATTTATTTATCAAGGAAAAAATAGAAGGACCGGAGGGTGGGGAGGGGAGGAGGGGTGGGGGGGGTGTGATAAGCTAGGCGTCGGGGGTGGTGTGAGGTGGGGCTGCGGCAGGGCGGGGCGGGGCTGCGTCGGGGGTGGTGAGGGAAGGGGTTAGTAATAGGGGGGGAGAAGGAGGAAGGGGTTAGTAAGAGGGGAGGGGGGGGGAAGAAGGAGGAAGGGGGTATGTTTTGGTTACGCAAATGAAGAAAGATGTGTGGATGGAGGTACAGCTCCTCGCTCATGGTGGCATCTCCGGCACGATATGAATACAGACGAGGGCAGGGAGCCACCCGGCATATGTATTAGACTCTCTTTCTCTTTCTTCCTTCCTTCCTTCCTTCCTTCCTTCATTCCTACCTGCGTAAGTCATTCTCCTCCCCCTCCATTTTCTTCGTCTTCTTTTTTTTCGTCTTGCTCGTCCTCCTCTTCCTCCTCCGTTTTCTTCATTCCTTCGTCTTCCTCGTCCTCTCCCTCCTCCTTCTCCTCTCTAATCCAAACGTTCTTCCTTCTTCCTTCCTTAGTCTTCCTCATCATCCTCCTCCTCCTCCTCCTATTTGTTCTCCTACTTCTCCTTCGTTTTCCTCGTCCTCTTCTCCCCTCCTCCTCCTCCTTATATCCCACTTCTCACCATCCTCCATCCTCATTCTTCCTTATTCCTTCATTCATCATCCTCCTTAGGCTCAAATACCCCTCTTTTGCCTCACCTACTTCGCATTGTTAAGGAGTTAAGAAGGTAGAATTGTTCACTTAATTGGTAATATGAGAACGATTTGGAATAGTTCATTTAACCCACATAATGAAACTCTAGCAATCAAAATGGCGTCGATATTAAGCCAAGACCTCACATTCTAACACGTTAAAAACACCTTTAATGCGGTCATTCTCATTGTTAATTTCACCATCATTCTACTCCATGGACACTCGTTCTCACATACTACCAACAAGGATGAGAAATTCCCTAAAAAAAAAAAAAATTCCCTACTGACCAAAGTTTCTCACGTCACCAGTTAGGGGAATTTTTTTTTTTTTTTTTTACCCTAGAGGGCCTTTAAGAACATGAGCGTGGTGGTGAGGATGGAGGAGGGAAGGATGGAAGGATAGAGAGGGATGAGGAAAGGATGGGATGAGAGAGGGAAGGGGCGGGGAAGGGAAGGGGAGGAAGGAAGGAAGGAAGGGGAAGAAGGAAGGAAGGAAGGAAGGAAGGGGTTGTTAGTCAGAATTAGCAGGTAAGGCGCATCTCTTAAGGTAGGTACAGGTAAGGCAGGCACACTTCACACACACACACACACACACACACACACGCACACGAAATACTGGACCAATAAGAGAGAAGGAAACGAAATACTGGACCAATAGGAGAGAATGAACCACAATGCTGAGCCAATAGGAGAAAAAGAAACGAAATACTGGACCAATAAGAGAAAAAGAAACGAAATACTGGACCAATAAGAGATAGAGAAGGAAATAAACACCCAAATAATCAAACGAACGACAAAAGAGAAAATAAAAAATAGCAAGAAAAACAAGAGAAAACAATATCTCTTTTATGACCAACTTTAAAAAAAAAATACCAAAAGCGACGAATAAAATAGACAGATAAAGAAATTAAAACCAAAACAATATTAATTTTACGAAAGAAACGAAGAACGAAAGAGAGATAAGAGACAAGAAGAGACTCTTAAGTAAACATTATACGAAAGAATATTAAGAGAGAGAAGCGATAAAGAGGAGGAGGAAGAGGAATAAGCGAGAGAAATTATCCTTTGGTATTTTGTATTCGAAGGGGAATTTCTACCAAAGACAGTAAGAGAGAGAAACAATAACAACAACAATAATAATAATAACAATAACGACCAGAACAATAAAACAAGAAGAAAAAAATAAAAAATAAAAAAATGATTCTTGAAGTCCACTTTCGGCCCCCAAATTGCTACTGGCGGGGGAAAAATAATGTATTTTTTCCCCACTCAAGGAACCCCTGCGAAACACAACACATATTCCTTCTCACGTTCCAGTTAATAAATCAGAGGAATTTCATTTCCTTCCCCACCCACCTAACCCCCCCCCCCCCTCCCCCCTCCATATCCTCCCCTAACCTCTGGGCGTGATTTCTTCCCTACACTGGCCTTAGGGGAAAAAAAATTGGTGGTCGTAAAGGCTAACAGGTGTACACAATACTCCACAACGATTTGTTTTTAGACTAAGGAAATTCTTGGGGATTTTTCTGCGGTGTGGGGAATTTTTTTTTTTTTTCCCATTTGATTTTCTGTAAGAGTGTGAAGCCAAGGTTTATTATTTTTTTAAGGGGGTTTTATTTCTGTTTTCGTTTTGTGTTATTGAGGGGTTTTTCTAGTATTAGTTTTTCTGAATGTTTTGAAAGTTTTATTGATGTTTATTTTCTATGTTTAACACAAAAAATAAACCAGTGTTGGGTATGAGTCACAGGTTTAATTTTGGTTTGGTTTTACTCATTTAATTCGGGTTTTTTGATGTGAAAGAATCAAGTTTTTTTTTTCTTCTTGATCAGTTTAATTTTAAAACTTTATCTTTAATTGACAAAAACATCAGGAGATATTTTAAAATACATATATTATCCCTATATAACATGATATACTGCAAACATTCATGGATAAGTCACACACACACACACACACACACACACACACACACACACACACACACTGACCCCCTAAACTCTCTCTCTCTCTCTCTCTCTCTCTCTCTCTCTCTCTCTCTCTCTCTCCCTCGTCCGCAGTGTCGTTACTCTCCCCTATCAATACCTCACCTGCCACACGCTACATATATCCAGCCCACCTGAGTGTTCACTTATCCCTTCACCTCACCACCAGATAAGATAATCGAATGACTAGATATATTATCCTTATACCTTGATATATAAACTTAGTCATCATTTCTTATTTACATTATATAAAACGGTTTAGGTATTTGAGTTTTAAGAATTATCCAGGACAAAATTAAAACGAGGTAAAACTGAATTAAACTCACAATAAAACAGTTAAACCACTCTAGATCAACTTATATACAATATCACAAAAACAAATTGCAACATCCGTATTATTTGCATCTTTGTCACTTTACCCCAACGTTATTATATATTTCTTATGTCTTGTTTATCATATTCCCACCTAAGTCTAATCTTATCTCACTTCTTATCAACGTTACCCTATCTTAACTATTCATCCCCCTCCTTGTTTATGTCGCCCTCACCCTTACCCCGTGTGTTTGTTTTGTGTTATTTGTTTGTAATTGTGAGGTCATGTGTTGATTATATGAATTTATGTGTTTGTTGTCTTTTTCTTTGTAATAGATTGTGTATTATTGTTTATGTGTGATTCAGTTCACAGATGGATGTTGTTGTTGTTGTTGTTATCATTATTATTATATTGTTGTTGTTGTTGTTGTTGTTGTTGTTGTTATCATTACTATAATATTGTTGTTATTACTGTTGTTGTTCTTGTTGTTACTATTATTATTATTATTGTTATTATTATTATTATTATTATTATTATTATTGTTTCATAAACGCTCAGGAGAGAGAGAAGAAAAAGAACTGTAAACGTAATATAGTTCTTGGGTACACTGCAGCATATTTTTCCTCGGTGTAATCTTGGTTATGGTTATGTAGCGAAGCCATGAACGGGTTGAGTATAAAGGTAGGCTTATCTCTTAACTGTTGCCTCCATATCAACTAACAACTCTTTAATTAAATCTAAGAGCCTTGGTGTCTTGGTATACCCGGAACTAAGGTACGTTATGTGTGTTATCTTGGTGTGTGGAGGTGGTGGGTATACATACACATATAAACATGCATGTATGCACAAACACATGCAGGTACACACGTACAAACACGCCCATTATATATATATATATATATATATATATATATATATATATATATATATATATATATATATATATATATATACAACCCACCTACACCTACAGTTCTCCCATACCCATATAATTAATAATGGTTGCCCAAGGGCCATCTAGGCGTGAATTTACTGAAGGTGTAGAAGCTGTCACCAACACAGCAACCACACCCTAAGTTAACGAGCTGCATGACCCAGTGTCAAGGAATAGTCCGAGAAGACCGGACAACTCGCCAACTGCACTAGCTAACCATTACCCTGGAACACGATCCGCAAATCGACTAACATCCAGGTCCCCAATTACTGCTGGGTAGACAGAGGCAAATGGCGTAAATAGACTTGCCCATAGTTTCACCCTGCCCGGGGATCGAACCTGGGTCCGCTCGCTTGCGAGGCGAGCATGCTGACTATTACACCACAGGTCGCACCTTTCGTCCCCCGCACACACACACACACCCACAACTCCCCCTACCCAAAATCTCCACACCCACAACCCCCACACCCGAAGTCCCCCCACACACAACACCCCCACACCCACAGTCCCCTGTCACCCACAGCCACACACACCCCCCAAAAAAAACTTTGTGTACCGGGAGTGGAGAAAGGCGCCTGGATTACACCCACTAATATGAGCCTAAGTGTGGAGCGAGATCTTTAATGAAACAACAACGCTTACTGTAACTCGACTTAAGCGCTTCTATGAACCCGCTAAGTGAAGCTCCGGAACACCTCGCTTATTGCTGCTGCTGCTCTCTCTCTCTCTCTCTCTCTCTCTCTTCCTCTATATTCTTTCTTTCTCTCTCTCTCTCTCTTCCTCTATATTCTTTCTTTCTCTCTCTCTCTCTCTTCCTCTATATTCTTTCTTTCTCTCCTCTTTCTTAAATGTATCTCTCTCTCTCTTGTTCTCTTTTCTCTTTTTTTCTTTCTCTCCCGCTCTCTCCTTTTTCATATTTTCTCTCTTTATTTTATATCTATTTCTATATATATATTTGCTTCAGGTATATTAGCTTAGAGTAATATAAACTTAAACTATGTTATCCTTAGCACACACACACACACACACACACACACACACACACACACAAGAATAACTTCCTCCTCAAAAAAAAATAAATTCCCCACTATTTATTTTTGTAACCTCAAATTTGCCCCAAAACAAACAAACAAACACTATATCCCCAGAATACCTGTCCCAATCAGTCTATTTTTACCTGTAGTCTGACGATCATACACACACAAAAAATAATAATAGAAAAATTACCTGAGCCAGCCAGGGGTCATTATCAATCACCAATATCAATAACGACTCAAATAATCGCTTATAACCCAAATGTGATGAGATGTTGTTGTTGTTTGTTGTCGCTGGGGAGTAGAGGGGGGGTGGAGGATGAGGGAGGGGGTAGAGGTGGTAAGTGGGGGGAGGGGGGTGGTTTGTGGAGGGCAGGATAGGGGTGAGTGGGCGACAGGAGGGGGAAGAGGAAGGGGGGTACAGGTGGTAAGTTGGAGGGGGGGAGGTTGTGGAGGATGGGGTGTGGGGGTAGAGGGGTGGGGGTGTGGGGGGGGGAGGGCTGAGTGGACGTAATGCCGAGGCAAATAACGTTACCATTAGTAGGAATAACGCTGTGTAATTACGGGGGATAATGTGACCACTCTGACTTGTGTTTATCACGAGTATGTCCACTATCATTTTTTATTATTTATCTGGAGGGAGGGGGTAGGGGGGACGGGGAGGGGGTGGGGGGGGAGGGTTGGCTGGGAAGGGAGGGAGGGGGAGGGAGGAAGTAGGAAGGGTGGGGAGGGATATGAGACGGAAAAATGGATGGAGTAGGAGGGAGACGAGAGGGGATGGGGGATAAAGAGAGGGAAAGGTGGAGTGGAGGGGTAAGGGGGAGAGAGAGAGAGAGAGAGAGAGAGAGAGAGAGAGAGAGAGAGAGAGAGAGAGAGAGAGAGAGAGAGAGAGAGAGGAATGATGATAAAAACAATATAAACGCAGGAAACAAGGTGGAAAAGGATGAAAGCAATCAGAAAATCGACACAAGGGTGAGAACAGAGGAACATAAAGACGAGAAGAGATGAGGCGAAGGAATTGAAGACAGGGAGAAGTCAAGACGTAGAGAGGAATAAGTAAATGATGCAAACATAACGGCGACACGTATCCTTAGTGAGAGAAAGGGAGGGGGATGGAAACAATGCTAGATAAACGAGGAGGTGAGAGAGAGAGAGAGAGAGAGAGAGAGAGAGAGAGGAGAGAGAGAGAGAGAGAGAGAGAGAGAGAAACAATGCTAGATAAACGAGGTGAGAGAGAGAGAGATAAACGAGGAGGTAAGAGAGAGAGAAAGAAAGAAAGAAAGAAAGTTGTGAGAGAGTAGCTAAAGAGACTAACATTAGTGACTGATTGCTATATCTCCCTCTACCATTCATAAACTTTGTCACTGAAAACACCAACAAAACACCTAAGATTAATACACTAAATCTAGCATACTGTACTGTACCTCTTGACTGGTAGTTATCAAAAGGGGTAATCACCGTGTTGAATTACCATCTGGATTGGCTAACTAACTAACAACCCTTAAAAGTGATAATTGACCCACTTTAATAAATATTCACCATATTTAACATCAATTTACCTTTCCCCCGTAATGAAACTTTGTCATATTATCAACGCTCAATTAAAGTCCTCAAGTCAATACACCTCTACCAAGTGCATCTCGTGGTATGTCAAAGGTCACTACACCAATGACTTGATATTCTCGCCACGTCAGTATAAGAGAGAGGGGAAATGTTCGACTGGTGTAATGTCAATATTGAGCAAATTAATTCTTTGTGTGTATATATTTAGCCATGATGATTTGATTAATTTTGTAGCTTATGATTTCACTCCATTAATTTTAAACCTGTTCCATTTTGTCTGCCTTCTACCACCCCTCAATCTTGTTCCATCTTATCTACCGCTGTTAATCCCTCATCCCTGTTCCATCCTATCTACCACTGTTAATCCCTCATCCCCACCCTATCTACCACTGTTAATCCCTCATCCCTGTTCCATCCTACCTACCGCTGTTAATCCCTCATCCCTGTTCCATCCTATCTACCACTGTTAATCCCTCATCCCTGTTCCATCTTATCTACCACTGCTAATCCCTCATCCCTGTTCCATCCTACCTACCACTCACACCTTTCCTCTCCTTTCCTTCGCCCTTTTACTTCCTCTATATTTCATCATTTTTCTCCATTCACACATTCCTTGACCTTCCTTCCCCCGTCTCTTTAGCACCACATTATCCTTACTCTCTCTCTCTCTCTCTCTCTCTCTGTATCTCTTCTTCCCTTTTCTCGTTGTCTCCTTCGTTTTTCCCTCGTTTATCGTTTTTATTTCTCATCGCCTGTACTTGACCATTCCCTCTCTCTCTCTCTCTCTCTCTCTCTCTCTCTCTCTCTCTCTCTCTCTCTCTCTCATTACGACCAATTACCAACACCATCCACCTTGCCACACCTTCTTCGTCTCCAATTAAACACCGCCATTACAAACAACTTCCAAAAATATGTAATTAACCTACTTTGGGGAATAATTAGATGATAGGAAATAAAGTAGGTTAGTGACTCACCTTGTAATTAGTTAATGAGTCAAAGTGGGAATCGAACCCTGGGAATACATTGACCACCCTCCCCCACCAGCACCACCTACACGTGTCTACATACAACTTGGAAGTCTATTCATACACCTCAATAGAATCAAGATACTTATGATCGTATATACATCAATCACGGTATTACAGCCACTCACAATATATCAAAAAATATAGGTGAAGTATTATTGGTCTTATAGATATGTCTCTCACATCACTTAGCGTGGCCACACAGAAAGCCTCCGTGGCCTAGGGTCGTGGAGCAGACGGGGTGGAAAATCAGTGTGTCAAATATGTGGGGATTGGACATGGAGCTGCTAATTCACCCAGATAGCCAATTTGATGCTGCGTTAGTCTGTGGTGAATGGTAGTTGGTGAAGGAGGTAAGGGAGGGAGGGAAGGAGGGGAGGGAGATGATGGATGGTGAGGGAAATAGGTGGGGTGGAAGGATTGAGGGATGGAGGTAGGGAGGGAGGGAGGGAGGTGGGGTTGAAAGGGAAGGAGGAAGGAAGGAAGGGAGAGAGGGTGATGGATGAAGAGGAAGATAGATGGAATGGAAGGATTGAGGGGTAAAGGATAAGACAGATTATATAAAAGGGTGGGAGAGATAGAGAGAGAGAGAGATAGATGGGGTGGAGGGATTGAGGGCTGAAGGAGGTAAGGAGTACGGAAGTGAAGGTAGATGATAAATGGAGAGAGAGAGAGAGAGAGAGAGAGATAGGTGGAATAGAAGGAAGAAGTAAGAAGTGAAAGAAGAAAGAGAGAAATAAGATAACATCCAATACGTCATAATAAATAAACAAACCAATTAAATATCAGAATATATAAACCTCATATAAACCATTAAAACAAAAGAATAAACGAAACAAACAAAAATAAAAGGAATAAAAGGAAAAAATTATACAGAAAGAACGAACAAGGGAAGAGGCACAATAGAATGAATAATACACAAACACAGCAAAGGAGAATAAGCGATAGGGTGAATGAACAAAGGCGAGGGATTTACGAAGGATAAACTGTTGAAAGGCGAAAATCACATGGGTGTTAGTTGTGGTGAAGTGGTGGTGTGGTGGACTGGTTAAATGGTGTGGTGGTGTGGTGGTGTGGTGTAGGAGGTAGGTAGTGAGTGGTGTAGGTGGTAGGTGTTGTAGGTGATGGGTGGTGTAGGTGGTGGGTGGTATAGGTGGTGTAGGTGACAGGTGTTGTAGGTGGTGTGGGTGGTGGATGTTGTGGGTGGTGGATGGTGTGGGTGGTGGGTGGTATAGGTGGTGTGGTGGCAGGTGGTGTAGGAGGCAGGTGGTGTAGGTGGTGGGTACAAGCAGGTGGGCTGAATGAAGGTGAAAGAAAAACTTAAAACACGTGACTTATCAATGCCCAGGTGTTCTGTATGTGTGTCCAAGGTTGTCCATTAGTTCTTAGACACTGACAGACAAACAGACAGACAGAGACAGAGGCACACAAACAGAAAAACATACAGACAGACCAGCAGGCAGACAGACACACAGACAGAGGCACAGGAAGAGAAAAGAGGGAGAAATGGAGAGAAAGGGATAAATTGAAAGAGTTTGAATTCGAAAGATTTATAGACATAAAAAGATACAGAGACGAAAACGAGAACACCGGGCCAGGGGATAAGGTGTGTGTGTGTGTGTGTGTGTGTGTGTGTGTGTGTGTGTGTGTGTGTGTGTGTGTGTGTGTGTGTGTGTGCAGCATCACAACGTAGCTCATCTAACGACACTCACAGCATCACGACGTAACTCATCTTGCGACACTCATGGCCTCTCCATCATGCTTGATTGCCAATTAAGACCTGGAGGTGAGAGCCTTTAGGGGTGGGGCGGTGAGAGCCTTAAGGGGTGGGGAGGAGAGCCTAGAATGAACTTGACAAGACTTCATTGGTATAATCTGTTAATCGCCTTCACGCCTCTTGCCTTGCATCTACCTGTCCGTCTCTCTGTCTGTCTGTCTGCTGTGTCTACCTGTACCCTTCTTATCTGTCTACCAGCTAAGATGGTTTGTGTCCTTGTCTGCTGGGTATATCTGCATGCCTTCCTGCTGCATCTCACTGCCTGCCTGTCTGCTTTTGCATGTAATTACCTGTCCCCAGAATCTGTCTGTTGCTGCGACTCTGCCTGCCTGCATGTCTGCTTTGACTGACTGCTTGATTGATCCATCTGCCTTCTCGGTGTGTCTGTGTAACTGATGTACCTGTATCATCATCCTGGTGTGTGTGTGTTTGTGTGTGTGTGTGTGTGTGTGCGCATCCCCCCCCCCCCCTACACACACACACACACACACGTGAGAGAAAGGTGTGAGAGGTCGGACACAATTAACTCCCATGAAGACAGGTGGTGGCAGTAGGTGTGATGGAAGTAAACGTATCACCTGTGACTCACTCCTTATTAGTATCCACCATGACTCTACCACCTGGCGTATTAGTGTTTCTTCATCCCAGTTACTTATTGAATCATGACTCAGGTAAGATGGGAGACAGACAGACAGACACACAGACAGGCAGTAGTTTTTCCAGTTAGGTTGTTTTATCCAGTCATAATATGTGCTTTCTTTTAGTAGTCTTGTACTTTCCCTAATGGTTCTGTACTTTCCTTAATGGCCCTCTACTTTCCCTAATGATCCTGTCCTTTCCTAATGATCCTGTACTTTCCCTAATGATCCTGTACTTTCTCTAATGGTCCTGTACTTTCCTAATGATCCTGTACTTTCCCTAATGATCCTGTACTTTCCCTAATGATCCTGTACTTTCTCTAATGATCCTGTACTTTCCCTAATGATCCTGTACTTTCCCTAATGATCCTGTACTTTCTCTAATGATCCTGTACTTTCTCTAATGATCCTGTACTTTCCCTAATGATCCTGTACTTTCCCTAATGATCCTGTACTTTCTCTATTGGTCCTGTACTTTCTATGGTCCATCTAAACATCAATACACAGAGGAGTAATCAGGTAATATACATCACCGTCTGTACCTCTCGCTGTTTCACCTGTTCACTCCCACGGTTTAATTGCCAATCAGGAAGGATGTTGGTCACCTGAGTGTCAAAGGTACAGGTAGGTGGTTTTGTGTGTGTGTGTGTGTGTGTGTGTGTGTGTGTGTGTGTGTGTGTGTGTGTGTAATGTTATATATACAGTATATATATTCAGTACGTCTTGTTGCTATATCTAGAATGTGTCTATCAAGGTGCTGTTGGGTAGGTGGGTGGGTGGGTGGGTGGGTGGGTGGCTGGGTGGCTGGGTTGTGTAGGTGGGTGTGGGTGGGTAAATGCTTGACCCGAATTGACCTGGACTCCCAATTACAACACATAACATCATTTAACCTAACCTAACCTACTAGACCCTAACGCAAACATTTCCACTACATACCCTCCTACCCACACCCCCTTCAGCACCCCCTCCCTCCACACCCACACACCCCTACTCCACACCTACCCCCCCCCTCCCTCCACCACACCCCCTCCAACACCCCTCTAGTGGCCATAATCAACACAGGAGTGGGAGGTAGTGAGGGCTGGTCTCTGATATACTGCTCACTGTCCACCTGGCTACTAATGGTTCCTCTCTCACTTAATCTTACAGGTGTGACCAGTTAGAGGTGGGAAATATAACTTATTGTGATGACTTCTATTTAAAATTAACTATAACCTAACCTAACTTAATCTAATCTAACCCAACCTAACTTAATCCAATCCAAGGAAACACAATCTAGTATAACCTAACCTAACCTAACCTAACCTAACTTGATTCTCCAATTAATATACAAAGAAATAAATCAAACGTATAAAATAAATTGAAATAAACATCAAATATCCAATAATCTCAAAGACATTCGTTCAATAAATACAACTCTTTCATAATTACCCTCATTAGCAAGTCCTCATTAATTACTAAGAGCAATTAAGTACTTTTTTTACGGGGGGTAGGGGGGGAAGGGGGGGTATCTTTATTTAGCTTGAGGTGAATTCTCATACGAAAGTCATTAAGACACTTTTACCAGATGAAATGACTATTAAGTATTATGTCTCCGTTAATTATCGCCCAGGTCTGAGATGGTTCGCTCTGTCTTTGGGTTCTGGTAACACTACTACAACTTTCTCATGTTGTTTTAATCCTTATTGATGTTATCGTCGCCTTGTCTTACTCACTCACTCACTCACTCACTCATTCACTCACTCACTCACGTACTCACTCACTCACTCACCAAATCACTCACTCACTCAATCACTCACTCACTCACTCACCCAATCACTCACTCACTCACTCACCCAATCACTCACTCACTCACTCACGTACTCACTCACTCACCCAATCACTCACTCACTCACTCACTCACTCACTCAATCACTCACTCACTCACCACCAATTTCTGTTCCTCTCTTCCAATCTGTCAACACTTGTCTTCTTCAGTGAGTTTCTTCAATAATCCCTAAGATGAATAATTATTCTTTTCATTATCATTACTCCCACTCATGTCTCCCCCCCCCCCACTCCCATCCATAACTCCCACCTATAATCCCCCACCTCTCTCTCTCTCTCTCTCTCTCTCTCTCCTCCCACACACAGCCTCCCAATCTCCACTCCCATCTCCCCATCTCCTTCCTCTACTCCCTTTTAACCTACACCCATGAATCCTCCAACCGCTCCCCAAAACCTCAAATTAGACCATAACACCCACCTCACCTCTCCCCCTCTTCCCCCTCCTCGTCTCTCCCCCTCCCCTTCTTTCCCCTCCTCGTCTCTCCCCCTCTTCCCCCTCCTCGTCTGTCCCCCTCCCCTTCTTCCCCCTCCTCGTCTCTCCCCCTCTTCCCCCTCCTCCTCGCTTCCCCCCTCCCCTTCTTCCCCCTCCTCGTCTCTCCCCCACTCTTCCTCCTCCTCGCTTCCCCCCTCCCCTCCTTTACCAGGATATCGATGGTCAGGTGGTAGCGAGTCTTCACCTCTCACTACAGCGGCCCAGGTTCGATCCCACGTCAAGCTGAGAAAATAGGTGTCTTCCAGCGTAAACCCTCCTGAAGCAGGTGGGTCTTCTCCAGGTACTCCCTCAGGAAGAATGAGAGGAGAGACTATGCACTGATTGGTCGACCTTCCATCACTGAAAAAGACATATTTGATATCTTCCAATCGATTCATGACTTATTATTATTATTATTATTATTCTTTCTCCATCTCCTCCTCCTTCTCTTCCCCATGCTCCTCCTTCTTCTCCACCTTCTCCTCCACCTCCTCCTTCTTCTCTCCCCCTCCTCTCCTCCTCCTCCCGTCTTGTCATCTATCCACAGTACCCACACCTTCCAAAATTTTCCCTTTTCTATGAACCCACAAATTTCTTCACAGTTTTCCTTTCTACTCATTCATTATCCAAGTCTCCTCCACACACACACTGAACCATCCACTCCACTTACCCTCCTCTCCCTCACGTTCCCTCTCCTCCACCCCCCCCCACCTCCATCCTCTCCCTTCCTCATCCTCACCTCCTCACAAGAAACATTCTCCAACGCCTTCAAATTCTCTCTCTTCAAACTCTCCCCCTTCAAAAAATCTACCCAGAAACTTCATCTATTCCTCAACACTCCCATCCCACCCCATCCCCTCCCATTCCATCCCATCCCATCCCACCATCTCCTTACGCATTCCCATCTCCTCCTTTCCCACACAAACACTCCATCGCGCCCCCCCCCCCCCCCAAAAAAAAATGTCCCCTGACCATCCTAATTTAACACTTTGGGCGGGGCATAGTGTAAAATTAGCACTATATTGCCGCCTCTTTCATCTCAGCTCCTCGGCTGTCGCGGCAGAAAAAAAAAAACATCTTTATCGTCATGTTCCTTAGAGGTGATAGTTGCTTTGGTTAGTAGGGGGTTTTGAGGGGTTAGTAAGGGGGGGTTAGGGGTGGTTAAGGGGGGTTGAGTTAGGGATGTAGTGGTTTTTGTGGTACAGGCCAGACGGTTGATGTTATCTAATGGTAAGAGGATGCAAGACCCAGGATTCTCACACCATCACACTCTAAAACCATCCCCCCCCCCCACCTCCCTCTTACCTGTTCTTACCTGTAGGGATATGAGAATACCTTTACCTGAGCACTATCTGATTAACGACAAGAACATACAGCGGTGAAAGAAGAGTCGGTATTACTCTTAAAACTCGGCCATAAACTCTTAAGTCCTCTAATACCCATTCAAGAGGAAAAGAGGAAAATAACATAAGACCCTTTTAAAGAATAAGACCCTAAAAGACTTAAGTGAAAGATGCGTCTATTGCGTCAATTGTGTCTATTGCGTCTATTGCGTCTATTGTGTCTATTGCGTCTGAGTTGAGAATCATCTATTTTCTTACCTCCATGTTAAGACGCTTGAGAAATTTTAGGATTTCTTAAGGTATAAACGTCTTAAAGGATTAATTTTAGGTATTTATTTAAGGTAGAGTGAACGTAGAGCAATTAAGGATTATTTAGGTGATGTTAAGGGATTATGGTTGTTGTAGTTTGTGACTATTTTTTTTAACCATTCATTCTTAATTTCTTAATCCTCCTTCTCTCCTTCCTTCCTCTTCCTCCTACTTCTGGTGTCTTAACTGCCTACCCACTCCTAACTTTCTTCCCTTCTTCCTTCATTCTCCTCTTCCTTCTCCCCCTCCTCCTACTCTCTTAATTCCTTACCTACTCCTCACTCTTTACTTACTTTCTTCCCTTCATTTTTCCATATTCTCCTCCTCCTCCTCCTCCTCCAAGTGCCCCAACACCCTCACCTACTCTTCCTCCTCCTCCTCCTCCTCCTCCTCCAAGTGCCCCAACACCCTCACCTCCTCCTCCTCCTCCTCCAAGTGCCCCAACACCCTCACCTACTCTTCCTCCTCCTCCTTCTTCCCGGTCTCTAACGTTGTAAATCACGATAATATCTCTGGCAATTTCAGTAATAAAAAAAGTCATCACTGAATTTATAGCGTAAGCCTTTGTGGGTCGTATCTCGTCTTATGAGTTGAGAAAATAAAAACATTGGTAGCGTCTCTCTTTTGTGCGTCTAAGATGATGATGTAGAGAGAGAGACGGTAATAAAGGATGGACAAATAAAGAGAGAGAGAGAGAATGGGTAATCTAACCTAATCTAATCTAACCAAACCTAACCTAACCTTCTCAACCCACCTTCATGCTCATCTCTCTCTCTCTCTCTCTCTCTCTCTCTCTCTCTCTCTCTCTCAGCGCCCCTCTTACCCTCACAAATTTTATTTATCTAACCATTTAACGTAAGGAAAAAAGGGGAAAAAAGTAATAACTCATGAGGAAATGTGTGTCCCTGGTGGTGGCAGGAAAATTTCCCTCCAACACTTCAGATCCTTCCCGTCTTTCATAGAAGGAACTAAAATAGGGAAAAAAGTCAATTATTTGTAAGGGAAAAGAAGTATAGTGGGTGGCGGTGGGAAAAGTTTTCTTTTGATGGAAGGAAAATACTCATGTGAAGGGAAAATAGGAATATTAAATGTCTAATTAGGAAAAAATCCTCTCTGGAGGCAGGGAAAAATACTCCTTTGACTGGGAAAGAAAAGACAAAAAAGATATCAAATGGCTTGCGGAGAAAAAACACGTACCCGGCTGCAGGGAGGGAAAATAGTCTTCTGGTAAGGAGGGAAAAAATAATCCTCTGGTAGGTAGGGAAAAAAATACTCGTAGGTTAAAAATGTTCCTCTGGTAGGTAAGGAAAAATACCCCTCTTGTCCGTAGGGAAATAACACACTTCTGGTAGGTAGGGAAAAAAACACTCCAAAAAACACTCCTCTCGTAGGGAAAAAAAAAACACTCCTCTATTAGTTAGCAAGAAAAAAAAAAATTCGGGCCGGGAGTAAAAAAAAAAAAAAAATCAGAAATTAAATAGCTCCTCGTTATGAAAAATCAAGCCAAACAATTTTCACTTTTTACAATTGAGAAGGAAAAGGGTGATTTGCCAGCCCAAATTGCAAGCCTCCAACACAGATGGGATTATAATGAGCTTTAGATGTAATTACGGAAGCAACGCCTTGTCTTCCTGTTTAACAAGAAACTGATTAATGTCTCCAAATTCTACCGAGTGAGGAGAGAGAGAGAGAGAGGGGGGGAAAGAGAGAGAGAGAGGGGAAAGGAGAGAGAGAGAGGGGGGAAGGGAGAGAGAGACAGAGGGGGTTAGAGGGGGGGTCAGGGGGTCAGGGGGTCAGTGTAATGGAATGGAAGGGGACGATGGGGAGTGGATGAAAGGTGGAAGAAGAGAGTGTAAAGGAGAATAACTGTGGGAGAGGGATTAGAAGATGAATGGAGTGAGGGATAGGAGATGGAAGAGGAAGGAAAGGAAGGAACAGTGTAATAATATGAAAAAGAAAGAAGGAAGAGGAGGAGGAGAAGGAAGAGAAGAGGGGTAGAAGGGGAGGAAAAAGAGAGGAAACAGGAGAGGGAAGAATCAATGTAAATGAATGAGTGTAAGTGTCAATGTGAAGAGAGAGAGAGAGAGAGAGAGAGAGAGAGAGAGAGAGAGAGAGAGAGAGAGAGAGAGGTCAGTGTGGACGAATTAAAGTCTGTCTGTCTCTCTGTCTGCCTAAATAAATTCTACCTAAAAAGAAAAACACAAATAAAAGATAATAAATAAAGGAGGTGGGAGACAAAAGCCGAAGATTCTCTCAGCTCCAACTTGCCAGAAGACGAGGAGGAGAGAAGGAGAGGAGACAGGTGATAGACAGGCAATAAATTTACAAATAGGAAGCGAGAGAGATGGCAAGATTAAGGAAACCTGGGCTAAGACGGGCTGGGAAGACGGAAGGACGGAAGGAGGAGGAAGAACAAGGGGGGGAGACGGAGGAAGAAGAAAGAGACGAGGTGTAAAAACAAGAGGGAATATGGAGAGAAGGAAGAAGAGAAAGGCATGGAGAAAAAAAGAAAGGAGGAAGACGAAGGTGCTGTTCCCACGAATACCTGACAGGGGAGGAGGTGGGTGTAGCAGATCCTGACGCCGTGGGTGTTGACGGTATAGGGAAGAGAGAGAGAGAGAGAGAGAGAGAGAGAGAGAGAGAGAGAGAGAGAGAGAGAGAGAGAGAGAGACTTTTGGTGATTGGGAACGAAGAATCTGTCTCCTCATGATAGAGAGATAGAGCCTTTTTTGGATTGGTCTCTTCTCCTCCATTCATTCGTGAGAGACCTTTTGGTATCTCTCAAATGTGGGAAGCCGAGGATGGAGAGATTTTCCCAAGATTAGTGAAGGAAGAACTGTGAGAAAATGGTGATAGAGAAAGAGAGAGAGAGAGAGAGTCCTACTGATTTCCATTGGACTCCTGCATGTATGTATGTGTGTGTATGTGTGTGTGTGTGTGTGTGTGTGTGTGTGCGTGTGTGTGTGTGTGTGTGTGCGTATAAAACTCATCCCTCGCTATTCTCTCTCTCTCTCTTCATCACACACCTCCCTCACCACACTCCTCCCTCACCACACACCTCCCTCACCACACTCCTCCCTCACCACACTCCTCCCTCACCACACTCCTCCCTCACCACACACCTCCCTCACCACACACCTCCCTCACCACACACCTCCCTCACCACACACCTCCGTCACCACACACCTTCCTCAGCACCACATCACCACCATAATGAAAGTACTTAAAGCCACCGTCACTTTCTCTCACCCACATTACCTCACTCTCCAGTACTTACCTCATTATGTGGTCGATGTTGACGAGAGACTACATAACACTGCCCCATCAAGTCACTGTTATCCTGTACCTCATAACAGTGCCTCATAACAGTGCCCCATAACAGTGCCTCCTGTATCATACATTTTAGTCCCATAACTCTTCGGTAGGTGGTAGATGGTAGTGATGGTGGTGATGATAATGGTGGTGAACATAATGGCTGTTTCTGGTGGTGGTGAGGTAGAATGAGGCAGGAGCAGGAGCAGGAAGCACGAGGCAGGAACAGAAGCAGAAGCAGCAGGCAGGAGCAGAAGCAGAAGCAGGAGCAGCAGGAGGCAGGAGAAACTGGCCAGTTCAACTTTAATAGCCAACTCATCTGGAGGTGTTCATGATAAAGCATATTTAGGTTCCCCGTGAGGCAGCATTCTCGATGCACCTTGCCACCGCCTCCATAAATCATTCCTCCTTCTCTTCCTCTTCCTCCTCCTCCTCCTCCTCCTCCTCCTCCTCCTCCTCTTCCTCCTCCCGCGGGAATCCAACTCCTTGACAAGACCTCCACACGACTCAAACTTACTTGGACTTGACCTGAACTTGACCCTATATAAGATTCACGAATAGATTGGACTTGCTTTCGGTTTGACATACAATATAGGATCAAGGTGGAACTCGCTCTGGTATCTAATGGTCTCTAGTGGTATCTAATGATTCTCTAACGGTTCTCGAATGGGTTCAACTGACCACGACTCGGGCTTTGACCATGGATTAAACTGATCTTGACCTACAATTAATGAAAAGTCGATCTTTCCTCCCTAACAGAACCTGAAAGATGGGGAATTGATATTGGAAAAAGTGTGATTCGACCTGGAGGTGGTAAGATTCGACCTGGAAAAACTAGGATTTGAGCTGGAGGTGGAATTCGACCTGGAAGAGCTGAGATTCGACCTGAAAGAGTTGAGACTCAACCTACGATTCGAACATTTAGAGCTGGGAATCGAACTGTAGAAGCTAGGATTCGATCTTAAAGTGTTTGCTATTTTAATATATATGTAAATTCAACCTTCAATTGCTAAAGGTAATTCTAATAAAGCTACCTTAATTGACAACAGCCATTTAGAATAATATAAATGAAGGATAGTAAATATTATAATAACTTAACACATTATTATATTTTTTTAGATATAGATGTCTGGCAACTAATGTAAGAATGTGTGTGTGTGTGTGTGTGTGTGTGTGTGTAACCGAGAGAATTTTCCTATTTACTTCCTTAAAGTACTTCCTCAACGCTGGAAAAAAAAATATATGTATGTGATCCTGAGAACACACATTAGATGAAGTAAATAAATAAGAACGTCAGTCAACCTCTTCCCCCCCCCCCCTTCCCTATCCTTTTCCTCCTCATATATTTCCCTGCCCTGCTATTCTTGCTAGATGTGTTATCTTATCTTATTATCTCTTTCATTGTTGCCTCCTTCTACTTCCTCGGCTGATATCGTCGCTTCGTTTTCGCCACACTCGTATATTTTCTTCCTTGGTCGCTCAGCTGACGGTTTGTTATTATACGTAGTCATGAGGAGGAGGTAAATATGTCACGCTGGAGAGGAGGTCAAGACGCATATTTTTATGTAAATTGGAAAATAAATCACGGAAGAAATTACAGTGGTGGGCGTCGTGCGTGTCCCAGGGACCACCAATCTGAAGAACACAGTATATAGTGCTGGACCGCGCCGGGGGACTGCTATAGGCTACTGCAGGTTAACTGGATCACACGCTAAGTACACGTACGCTCCCTTAAGCCCCCTTCCTTCACCCTGTTAGTGGACTTGGGATGGGGGAGGGGAGGTCGTCGTCCGTGGCTTGACTAGGATCCTGGTGATCTTGTCCAGCGTTATTTTAAAGGCCATTACTGTTCTGGCTTCCATAACCGACTCATCCACGAGTCTATCACTCCCTTATGCTAAACAAACTTCCTTATACTTCTGTTCTTCAGGATAATTTGGTCAGCTTGAATATAATAATGATCCCTCGGTGCTGTAGCATATGACAGACAGCTTGATGAATGGCCGGGGTTTATGGCATCCATCTTATTCAGGATTATACAGTGAGTTCTATCCTGTTGTGTCTTACTGGGAGAGTTATCAGTGCTGAATCTTATTGACACATTTAAGGTATTTTGCTCCAGGTAAGATCACACTCACCTTACGATATTTTTTTTCCCACGTGTTATTATTTCCCTTAAGTGTGGTCAACCTGCTTGTTTACAGTAGTTCAGGTGGGTATTTACAAGGTTGCTTAGTGAACTGATTAATCATGTTCTTGTCCATGTTATAAATTGATGAAAATTGTTATTCCTTAATTTTTATTGACTTTTTTGCCATCCCAGCCCCCAACTTACAGAGATTCGTCCTCATGACACCAGCGTTCACACTCCTCTGATCACTACACAGTTACACACACAAGGAACCTGTTGTTAATGTGTTGAGATGTAGGATTTTTTTGTCTTTAGCGAGGAGATACACAGTCCCCAAAAAGTATCTCTACGATTTTTTGTTCGACAATATGATAAAATCGACGAAGGATTTTGATAACACAACCGAGACAACAGGAGTCGAAGTGTTCATTTAGAGATTCATTGGATATATCTGTAAAAATACTTTTTTGGACTGCGTTTACAATGAAAGACAAAAGTCGTGTCGTGAAATTTGGTGAAAACATATGCCGAAGGGCTAAAACTTTTGGTGCGTTTTGCCTTGTGGTAGGAGGCTCATAATGTTTCACGAGTTATATTTAATCTTCGGATAAAACCGCAACACGACTTTTGTCTTTGATTGTACAATATAATCATACAAATAATCTGACAATGGTGAGTCTGCCTTTAAAAGCTCACTTGCTACCTGGCTGGACGAGACGAGACAACAACAGCAACACAACAGTAATGAGGAACCTTGAGGGAAAGCTGAAGAGACCATTGTACTATACTTTGTGTGTCTACTTCACGCCAATGAACTCCTACTGCGCCACCAATTGGAGTATTAAGACAGGGCAACAAAAGGGCCTGACTGTCTCTCACACCTAATTGGCAAAGCTGTAGCGAACATGTGAGTATCTACCTGTAGGAGTTTTAGGACATTCTAATCGATGTACCAAGTGCTGTCGCGAATGACCTTAGGGTAGATAAGGGATACCTGTGCCAATGGTGTCTGTAGGTGAGAGAACACTGATAATAACAAGACTTGGGTGACCTCCCTGACGATGGGTCTTGACGGCTGTACAGTATGTTATAAGTGAAATCTCTTCACCTTACTTGTGACGAGACTACACACTCCAACCTGGTTCCATCTTGAGGTAAAAGCAGCAGTGTACATATAAAGAAACGAAACTATTGTGGAAACTGGCCAATTGTTTATCTTTATGAGCCTAATGGGGTGATCTCACTGGTTCATAAGATCTAACAGAATATTATATGCCACAACACGACGGGCACCGCACCTGGGCTTTGAAATTCGGAAACAAAAAATAAAAGATTTTTTTTTCACGTTCAAATCCATTATGAAATACAATGTTATGAATATGCAATTTTGGGTAAAGTGAATTAATTTTGTCTTTATCGAATTCAAGTTAACTGGTTATCTTTTTTTTAGCGCTATGATGGACAGGACGGGTAGAGTACCTGTACCAGTCTACGGTCATGAGGGATATAAGTGACTGATAAAGTGAACGAGTGTCAAGTCTTATGTTCGTTCATTATAACATAGATAAAAAAGATGATAATACATGTTCAGTGGTGTAATAAGATGTATGTATAAAGCTTCAGGGAGACTGAGAGTAAATTTCCTAGACAACCCCACCAGCTGTCAGTGCCAGAGTCGTGTCTTGAGGAGGAGGAGAGAAGAGGAGGAGCACTGCGTATGATTAAACGAATTTACCTGTGATATAAAGACCTACCTGTGACGTCATGCTCTATTACTAAACAAATTGGCTATGATACAACGAACTGTGACGTCATGCTCTATTACGAAACAAATTGGCGATGATACAACGAACTGTGACGTCATAAACTATTACTAAACAAATTAGGTGTGACATAACAAACTACCTATGACCTCATACAGTGCTCGTGACTAAACAAACCGACTGTGAAATAACTTAGTGAGTGTGACGTCAAGAGCTATCTCCGACGTAATGCATTCTGGCGTTGTATTCATGTGAGGGACAGAAGCTGCACCTCTCCTCTTCACACACACACACACACACACACACACACACACACACACACACACACACACACCAAATTACAAGTCTCATTTTACATTAATTTTGATATTTTAATGACAAACTTAATACATGTAATAATCGTCATCTTATTTAACCTTCCGTCCACGATCGTGTTAGATGGTGGGAGGAACAAGTAAGACCCTCTGTTAACATAAGACTACGAGTACGACACAACCAATCATAACAACGTGAAGGAGAATAATTTGAACTTTGACTTAATGATCATTTATACGACAAACCTTATGTAGTGATAAGAGTTCCTGTGTGTGTGTGTGTGTGTGTGTGTGTGTGTGTGTGTGTGTGTGTGTGTTCTTTATCCACTATACACACGGTCTATTTTATCTTAATATGTACAAATAATCACACATAATTAATGTTATGTCTATTTATGCCACTAAGGACGAGATTCACAAGATTGTTCGTGGTGTATTTGAACCTTCTTGATTCTCTTGTTATTTATAGCAATTTCTTCCTGACGGGTAACTTAGTTTTTGTTTTTGTTTACCACGTTTGATGGCCGACGGATATATCAAAGGGTTTTTTTTTGTTATGGTGACTTGCACTATAGGAGAAGAGGAGGAGGCAAGCACACTATAACTCGAGTGTATTTGGCGGTAATGACATCTCTCTCTCTCTCTCTCTCTCTCTCTCTCTCTCTCTCTCTCTCTCTCTCTCTCTCTCTCTCTCTAATCCTCTTCCTTTACCTCCTACCACATCCTACCACTCTCTCTACCACTCGACCCCACGGAGAGAAGGAGGTTCGGAGGGAGGGAGGGAAGGAGGGAGTCAAGAGGGCGTTGGCTGGCCACACAAACATCCTGGAGGGGAGGAGCGTGTATGAGAGGCGAGAGTTGGTCATTAGTGGACCATTATCAGTGCTCAGTTCTGGCTGCCCATGAACACGACCGCCCAAGTCTCATTCTACCCCTGTTTATCTGGAGGTGGTGAGGGTCGTCAAGGAGGAAGGAAGGGAATGAGAAGGGAGGGAGGGAGGGAAGAAGACTGGGAAGGGAAGGAGGGAGGAGGGAGGGAGGGAGGGAGGGAGAAAGATGAGAGAGGGGAGAAAGAGAAAGATAATAGGAAGGGAATGAGAAGGAAGGAAGGAGGGAAGGGAGGGAGGGAAGGGATGGAAAGAACGAACAGGCAGGAACAAAAGGTGAAGAGCCATCAGAACTTCAAATCAAAATATAAAAGTTACTTAATAATTTAGTCGTTGTGGTGATTACTTTAAGGGATAGATTACGTCCCACAGAGTTTAATCCGACCAGAGAGAGGCTGGAGGTCAAACTGCCCTCTGCTATCACATAACAAGATCATTCAGTCACTAACTACCCTAATAGATATACCAAGACGTCAATACCCGAAGACTTAAGACTAACCTAACCTAACCTAACCCAACCTCCTTCGTCTCCTCCTTCAATCTTACTCCTTCTTTACTCTCCTATCCTTTACTACCCGTTATCTTTGGCTTGGGATAGAGAAGATAAGAAAGGAAGATGAGAAGAAAGGGGAATAAAGAGGGAACAGAAAGACGCCTTGGAGAGCTTATCTGGGTCAGTTGGGGTCAAGAGAGAGAGAGAGAGAGAGAGAGGTGAAAGGGAAGAGGGAGGGAAAGGTGAGAGGGAAAGGGCGTGGTGCGTGGGAGGTGTGAATATGGGATAATGTACATGGTTACTGCTGCTGGTGGTCAAGGTGAAAAGGTCAGGTCAGGTCAGGTTATTTTAGAGAGTGGTGGGGTAGAGTAGTGGTGGTGGTGGTGGTGGAGGATGGAAGTGGGAGGAGGATGGTGGTGGTAATGGTGATAGTGGTAGTAGTGAAGATTAATGATGGTGGTAGTGATGAAGGATGATGGAGAATGGTGGTGATCAAAATTGTGGTAGTAATGATAATGATGGTGGTAGTAGTAGTAGTAGTAGTAGTGATGATAATACCTGGTGGTAGTAATTGTGGTGATTATTGTTATTGCTGCTATTGTTATTGTTATTATTGTTAGTGTTATCATCAGTATCACTAACAAAGATAACACAACAGGTGATACAAGTAACACATCACCTTTAAAAAATTCACTGAATGATAACAAAAAAAACAAACACGAGTCAACAACAATATTCCTCATTAAAAAATAACTATTGTGTATTAGTGTTTGGTGCTGACGTGTGATATTTATATACTATGGAGGGATTCGAACCTGTGTACCTGTGATGAGGGTGGCTAAGGAGGGGTATAGGGGGGGGGGAGTAAGAGGGATGGTGGTAGATAGTGATGGTTGTGGTAGGTTGTTGTGGTGGTGGTAGTTGTAGTTGTGGTGGTGATAGGTAGGGATAGTAGTTGTTGTGGTAGGGGTAATGGTGGTGGTGGTGGTGGTGGTGGTTATAGGTGGTTGTTATAGTACGGGTAATGGTGGGTGTGGTAGAAATGGTTGTGATTGGTAATGATGGTTGTAATAAGAATGGTAGGTGTGGTGGGTTAGTGGTAATTGTGGTAGGTAGTAGTGGTCTCTTGTAATACTCGTCCCTTATAATACTCGTTCCTTATAATACTCGTCCCTTATAATGATCGACTCTTATAACAGACACGATAAAGGCGGACCAATAAGAAAACATTACCAAATAAATATCTTAATATGGTAAACTAACTCGTAAAAAATATAGATAAAAAAATATATCAAAAAATAATATATTCCACTGAGAGAAAACCTAATTAAACTCTATGCTGTTAATTACGTAGTGAAAGAAGACGAAATAAAATAAAAAATACAAATAATTTATTTTTCGTCTTTATTGCAGGTTTTTTAAATGCAAAGAGAAAGCAATTATTAAAAAGTCATTCTGGGCATTTTATTATTATTATATATACCTAATTCTTCAAAAAATCCAGAAATGAATAAATAATGAGAAGTGAATAAAGTCTTAATTCACATATAAACAAGGAGAGAAGGAAAATAAGAAAGAAAAAAAGGAATTCGACGTATTTTGCGGGCCATTTATTCTACGTGTTGTTTATTCGTCGGGAAAAAAATAAGTAAAACAAAACAAAACCGAACGATGGTCTTTTACATCTATGAAAACAAATGACAATCATAACAAAAGCGAATAGACGAAACAATCTGGCCAGGTTTGTTTTTTTCTTTGTTTTTTCTTTTTTTTTTCATACCCACCCCCATTTTTTCACTCTCTCTAATAGTTTAATCAACTTTTTTCTTTTCTTTTTTTAAGGATTTCAGATTTTCAACACTCTCTCTCTCTCTCTCTCTCTCTCTCTCTCTCTCTCTCTCTCTTGTGTTTACGTTCCCACGATCCCGGGTAGTTATCTGTTTGTGGATCCTCCCGTTTCAGGCGTTGGCGTGAAGAGCCTCGACCGACCCCTATGACCCCGAACGCCACCGCCAAGAAGATAAACAAACCCTATCAAATGAGAGCCTTTGTTCCCCCACGTAAACAAACCCTATAAAATGAGAGCCTTTGTTCCCCCACGTAAACAAACCCTATCAAATGAGAGCCTTTGTTCCCCCACGTAAACAAACCCTATCAAATGAGCCTATTATTGCGAGATACAAAGCATAGCAAGTGTCTTATAATAGAGGAAACATTATTAGGTTACGATGGCGTTGAAAAAATTGGGTGATCAATTATGTAATATAGTCGATAATTGATGTAATCTGAACATGGCTCGGTGGAATTACTGTTGCCTAATTAATGTTTAATAAAAAAAAAAGATGTTTAATCCTTTTGGGAATATCACGTTAACCTAAGCCACTGTAATACGTCTAAATAAACATTACTAGACAGCCATTAGGATAAACTGATACTGCGATAACTAATTCGTGTTTATATTATGAAAAAATATTCCTACTGTTCCCTGCGTTCATAATGTATATAGTGAACAATATGATGGAATGAAATGGAGGAAATCCGTCTTAGAAGTTCAATTTCGGGTGTTCCGTGATGGGTACAGCATGGCTAACTTAAGACGTGCCTGTCTCCTAGTCTAATTCTACCGGCAACACGACCACACCACATTGTCTGGTTTTGTCCTTGTGCTGGGATTACAGATAACAAAATAACAAGACTATTGAAGACAGAAGAAGAGTAAAGATAAAGATAGTGTGTAGATGAACTGTACAATAATAATAGAAAAGAGATGAAACTCTAGGAAATACAAGTATAAGTTCCCAATCTGTAAACAAGTCGAGGCAACAGGGGACAAACAAACAAGTTGATAAGGCTTGTGGCGGTGATCGGCTTCCGGGAGAATTTCAAAAATAAAAATACACAAGAATATTATTGAAGATCTGACTAAAACGAATAACTACATGACTACAAAAGAAAGTAATATATATGTGTGTGTGATTTTATGTAGATGTCAAAAGCTACAGAGTGTCTTCAGATTAGGAACATATACACAAACTTTTATTGAATGTAATTAAAAGGTAAAATAGAAAGTCTTGGAAAAAAAAGTAGATTTAAAATGGGGAAATAAACATTGGTGAATATTTCTTTGAGAATATTTAATGAAAGAGCTTCAGAACTACAGTAAAATGTTTATATCTGTTTGGTGTATTTTAAAAGAGAATTTATTTGGCGGTAAAATAAGAGATATTAGACTTCTACAAAAAAATATCCATTAGTAACAGGAACCTTCACTTGTTCATTGAGGGTGAGACTGGGAGTATGACAAGGCTGGATTCTGTCTCCAGCACTATTATACGTTATTATATATGAGGAATTTTGGCTGGATTATCAGTAGGAGTGAAGGAATACAAGTTGATGATAGAGTAACCTAACATAACCTAACCTAACCTAACCCAATCTATCCTAACCTACCCTAGGCCAACCCAACCAAACTTAACCTAACCAAATAAGAAATCACGACCTTTGAATCATGGTGAGTGGATGACCATTACACTGACAGTACAGACGACGAGATCATTAAGACATTACAAAAAGTCAAGACTCGTGTTAAAATCGTTTCCCTTGTGGTATAAAACACAAGTGATAATATAGTCTACCAACCCCTTGTGTACGGTGCCGCCTCAGAGCTGAATACAAATCGTCTCGTGGCGTCCCTGAAGTAAAAAGGTTAATATTCCAATGAGAAATGACCACGTATTGAATCTCACATCTTGATAATAATTACATCGATGTGTAATACCGGATCTTAGGTTATAAAATGAAGCATCTGTGTTCATTTGTTTTAATTAAAGTAGTACTGGTATATTTTAGTTGTAAGAGAATTTTGATTTTTTTTGTATATATAAGTATCGATCCATAAGTGTATACGCTAGAAAGATAACAAATAAACACTCAAGAAAATAATCAGGCAAGCGGGCAAACAATTAAGCAAATAAACAAATAAAGGATAAAAACAAAATCAACCTTTCACAAAATTCCTAAGTAAAAAAAAAAAAAAAAAAAAAAATTCTTATGACTGTGAAACCTCGAGAGAAGATCAAGAGGTACGAGCAGTCCAAGAACACCTACCACCACCACCACCACCACCACCACTACCTTACACAACCCACCACCACCACCACCACCACCACCACTACCTTACACAACCCACCACCACCACCACCACCACCACCACTACCTTACACAACCCACCACCACCACCACCACCACCACCACCACTACCTTACACAACCCACCACCACCACCACCACCACCACTACCTTACACAACCCACCACCACCACCACCACCACCACCACTACCTTACACAACCCACCACCACCACCACCACCACCACCACTACCTTACACAACCCACCACCACCACCACCACCACCACCACCACTACCTTACACAACCCATCACCACCACCACCACCACCACCACCACTACCTTACACAACCCACCACCACCACCACCACTACCTTACACAACCCATCACCACCACCACCACCACCACCACCACTACCTTACACAACCCACCACCACCACCACCACCACCACTACCTTACACAACCCATCACCACCACCACCACCACCACCACTACCTTACACAACCTATCACCACCACCACCACCACCACCACCACTACCTTACACAACCCACCACCACCACCACCACCACCACCACTACCTTACACAACCCACCACCACCACCACCACCACTACCTTACACAACCCACCACCACCACCACCACCACTACCATACACAACCCACCACCACCACCACCACCACCACTACCTTACACAACCCACCACCACCACCACCACCACCACCACCACTACCTTACACAACCCACCACCAACACCACCACCACCTCCTCCAACACCCTCCTCCTCCTCCTCCCTTAACCTCGCCTTAGTTTGTAGCGCCAAAGACGACGATCAAACCTCCAAACACAAGGGATCCTGGAATCTTCTTAAGTGCACTTAGGCCCTCGAGCGTCGACAGTGAATCAGGTGTAATGGCCTCCGGAAACTGGGGGCAAGATAGTGTCCTGATACGGTCTCCAAGGTCTCCTCCTCCTCCTCCTACGGCCAGGCTAATGAGAGGCGTTCACCATTGAGTTTCAACCCCAGTAGGAGGACGCGGAGGACGAGGAGGAAGAGGAGGGGGGGGAGGGGGGAGGGGGAGGAGAACGACGAGGAGGACAAGGAGGAGGAGGAGGACGGGAAAGAAAGAGGTGGGTGGAGATAAATGTTGTGGAGGAAGGGTAGGAGACGTTCTCAAACGATAGGGTAAACCTCAGTCTCCTAGTAAGGTAATTCCAGTGAGGTAATAATGGTCAAGTCATCCCAACGATCTGATTCCATTCAATTAATTTCAGTAATATAATTCCAGTGGGGTAATGCCTGAGATAATTCCAGTGAGATAATTCCAATGGTAATTCCTGGATCGTGTGTAGACATGAGAATTAATGAGTTACATAATTTCCTCCTGGATAATCAACATAATTCCAGGGAAAATTATCAACAAGGATAATTTGTAAACATGGATGAGAATTAGTGATATAATTCTGAGGTAATTATAAACAGTTAATAATCATGAAAGTATTTATTATTATTATCATTATTATTATTATTATTATTATTATTATTATCGTTGGTGTTGTTGTTGTTGTTACCAGTAGTAGTAAAATTATTCCTACCTAAACCACTGAAAAAAATAACAATAATACATATACAATAATTCATACAACATAAACCTAATAATCCCTGGAATAATTACTTCATAAGAGATATAATCAAACCAACCCATAATTTTATTCAGGAATTATACTTTCTAATCACCAAATGTAAATACTATATCAAATAATTCAATGGTATGTAATATTAACGTGTGATACTCTCAATACATAGTAGGAATGGATGATGTTTTAAAAGATACCAGCTTCAGAATACGAGGCTTTTAGCGCTTATAAAAATAATCTCGGGTTATTTACACATGTTGGCACTAACTCATTGACCCCGAAAAATTAAAACTGTTTCGGGATTATTATTATTGTTCTGTTGTGGGGATTTTTCAGTTTCGGGAATTATTCTGTTGTGGGAATTATTCAGATATGGCAATTAATTCTACAGTTTGATATTAGTATTTATACATAATTTCTAAAAGCTAAACTCTACATAACTTTACAGAGTTTTGTGAAGCGAATTTAATGCTCAGGCAAGATAACAGAATTTAGACGTATTTAAAAGCCTTGTTGTATTTAGCATAGGGAAAAATTCTACGTTACTGTTTGGTCTCGTTTACGATAATGAAATTTAAATTTGTTGTAGAGAATTTTTTAGTATAGAGACGACTTAAAGAACATATTATCTTATCTCACTTTTGATAACGAAATTTGGCTTAACAAACATCTTTACTATAAGGCTCTACTGTGTTATCCGTCACCTCACTGCACAGAATTACAGTCATATTATAATTAGGTCTTGTACCCATACCAGATATATACCTGTATATTTTTTTCTGGCTAAACTTTATTAACGACAAAAATATCGCGATTATAAAAAAAAAAATTCCTGTCTTTAAGGGTTCTGAAATATTGTCATGAAGTCTAGAACTGCGATGTTAACGTCTTCACTACAAGGACGCCACTTTAATATTTTGTTTGGCCAACATCAGACTGAGTTTATTCAGAAGGGGGGGGGGGGGACCAGTACACAAGGGGTTGACTTTCTTCCCCACCTTTTCTTTCCCCCCTCACCCTTCTACATCTCCCCTCTCTCCCCACCGCCCGTCTCTATTTCCCTCCCTACCTACTACCTTCCTCTCTCCCCCTCCCCACCCCCCTTTCTTTTTTTCTTCTTTTCTTTTTTCTACGGGGAATAGCTCACCCGGGCACAGGTCATCGACCCACAATGGGGCCTGGGGGGGGGGGGGGCGAAAAAATAAGAGTAAAAAGAAATTAAAAATAGAAAGGAAAAAGATTATATTAATCTACATCACGAAGATGCCGGAAAACCAGCTTTTTGAAGTGAGACAGACTGTATGATTATAGAAACACAGAAGAAGGCAGAGCATTCCACAGTTTGGCTGTGTGAGGAAAGAAGGATGTACTATAACGAGTTATTCTCGTGTGACCGACATCCACAGAGAAACGGTGGGCACCGCGGGCAAGACGAGTGTTACGAGCCCATGGCCTTGCCGGCGGTACACAGGATGCCAAATCCACAGAACATTGCCCGTTAAAGTACCTGACTCCTCCTCACCTGACCTCCCCGCCAGCACTTTTCCCTTCCCTACTTCCCTCCCATTACTACACCTGTCCTCCCCTCCCATCACTACATCCTCACTCCCCTCCCATCTCTACACCCTCCCCCTCAGGACAATATTGAGGCCTCAGTATACGGGTGTAGTAACTCACGCCCTCCTCCCCGACACACAATACACTCCCGCCCACTAAAATTGCAGTATTTGCATAGTTGTTTAATAATTCAGGGGTTAGCAGAAGCCTCGCAGACCCCGGCCTAATGCACTCTCTTATTTTATCTATTTTTTTATTTGCTCTATTTATTCTTTATTGTTTTTGTATCTCTATCTGTACTTGTATTTGTATCTGTACTTGTATCTGTATTTACTTATATCGACGGTATACTTGTGAAGGTAACCAGGTGAGTTAAATGAGCAACACCTCCGCTGTTATCGTCAGTAAGAACAAAGTTTTACCCTCTAGAACAAAAGCCTTAAGGGGCGACCTACTGCTGCAACATTTCACGGAGTTTAATTTAGTTTTATAAGAATTACCCATTTTAAATTGACTTCCTTTTTTGAGGGTGCGGGTCCATATAACCCCCCCCCCCCCCCCTCCAAATCCAGACGTGTTTTTAATGAAGAGGTTCTACCTTGGGGGGGGGGGGGGCAGAAGGGTCACCCCCTTAAATTTCCACCTACATGACACTTCTGGGAAACGTGTGTGTCTGAACGCCAATTTTCAGCTCTCTACCTTCACAACTGTTGCCATACATAGCTTCCAAACAAACATACAGACAAACACTGTGCTTGGTTTTTATGTACCTTAAAGAAAATATTTAATATTACTATAATGTTATATTTTCTAAACTGCAAACCACAATAAATGTTCCCCTAAATTACATAAAACATACACACACACACACACACAGTGTTCGCCGCTGCCAGCCTGCACTCCTCCTGGCCAGGTGCTACCCCTCCCCCCCAACGACCCACCTATGCCTCACCCCTCCCCGCCCACGACCCACCTATGCCTCACCCCTCCCCGCCCACGACCCACCTATTCCTCACCACTACGAAAATTGACAAATATTTATTGAGAACTCGAAGATGCTTTTCGGGGATTGGTTGGTAGTCCTCTAGGAGCTGTTGAAGAATAAAGTCAACAAAAATTTCCGTTTAATTCTTTTTTCTCTCTTTCTCTTTCTGTTGGGGTTACTTGTAGTAGCCAACGGTGGACCACAGGCCAAGCTCAGCACCATTTTCTCTCGTGACTTGTGGGTCGTGTTGTGTTATTTCCTCCCACCACTATGCACAGGTTCATGTGTACGTTAGTCTCCCACACCTTAACAAAATACTATAGCGTGTGTCCTTCTGACCGTCTGTGTCTATCCAATTATGTGTCGAGAATGGTTCATATATTGACCTTAATAAGTGAATAAGAGACGTGTTACCTTTAGTGTTGGTTAAAAGTCCATGGATAACAACATGACTAATGACCTTAAAGGGTTAATTTAGTATAATAGTATCCAGGTAAATAATCAAATATTCTAGGTCACTAACACCAGGCGAATATTAGACGTGTGTGTGTGTGTGTGTGTGTGTGTCAGAGGTCAAGGTCGTGGCCAACAGGTGTATTAATTACCGCGGGTCTCTTGTTGATGTCTTGTTATAGTTAATTCAGGTGCTCTCTCTCTCTCTCTCTCTCTCTCTCTCTCTCTCTCTCTCTCTCTCTCTCTCTCTCTCTCTCTCTCTCCCCACCCACCACAGCACCTTCTCACCCCACCACCTCGGCTATGTTGGTGTTGGTGTCGGTCTATAACTCTATATGTTTTTGGTGATGTTTTTACGTGTGTGTGTGTGTGTGTGTGTGTGTGTGTGTGTGTGCGTGCAGCAGGAACACTAGTAGGCGCTTCACGGTCCCACAGGCGCCCAGGTGCCACTCTCTGCTCCTCTGATAGAACAACAAAAAACTAAAAGTAAAAAAAAAAAATAATAATAGATAACACTAAAACAAATAATTCCCTCAGGTCTTACCTCTGTCTGCACGAGTTCCTCCATCTTGGCCAACCAGGGCGAGTTACTGCATTGGGCGTCTGAGGCACAAGAAAATTGGGTTTTATTAACTTGGGTTTTATTAACACACACACACACACACACACACACACACACACACACACACACACACACACAAAATAAACTTTACCAAAAGATATTAAATATGTAATAGGGATTAAATACTTACGGCCACTGGACCAGACTTTTTACCCTCCCTTCCTATCTCCCTCCTTCCCTCCCTATTTTCCTACACTGCCTCTCTCACCTCCTTCTCTCCTTCTACATTTCCCTACCTCCAACATTCCCTTTCTCCCTCAGTCCTTATCTACCTTCCTCCCTCCTTCCCTCCCCCACTGCTACACTCCCTCCCTCATTTCCTACGTTACCTCCCTCTCTCCTACCTCCCTCCTTCTTCGCTCCCTCCCTCCTACCGCCCCCCTTCCTTTTCCTCCCTCCTCCCTCCTTCACTGCTACACTCCCTTCCTCCCTTCCTCCCTCTCTCCCTCCCTCCTTCCCTCCCACAAGCGCACGTCCAAACTCGCCCTGTTTACCCAGTGACCAGCCTCACCAACACTCACGACCACTCACACCCTCTTGTCCGACACTCCCCCGTCACTCCCAGCCCCTCACACGCCTGCCCATGGTCACGTACACGGTCAAGGATGTACACATATTGACCAGGACGTGTACGTAATCAAAGGTGTACACGGAGCTTCTGAATACCTACATGAGTTGGCGGTGTTTGTGTGCACGATATGTCCACACTATGAAGCATGTGTGTGTGTGTGTGTGTGTGTGTGTGTGTGTGTGTGTGTGTGTGTGTGTGCATATTGCTTTTTGAACACGTACATACCCTATAAGGAGAGGATGTGATATCTGTGTCTGTATAAAGTTGGAAATACACACACAGGAATGAGGTACACATAATGCCCGTACATACAGACACACACACACATATAACTCATCCACGACCAATCATCCCGTCCACCCTCACTCACCCACCCACCCACACACCCTCACTCACCCCTCTTCCCCCCTCACCTACCTATCATCCCATCCACCCAGTCTCACCCACCAATACCCACCCTCACTCACCCACCTTCACTCACCCACCCACACTCACCCACCCACCCACCCTCACTCACCCACCCACCCTCACTCACTCACCCACCCACCCACCCTCACTCACCCCTCCTCCCCCCTCACCTACCTATCATCCCATCCACCCAGTCTCACCCACCCTCACTCACCCACCTTCACTCACCCACCTTCACTCACCCACCCACCAACCCTCACTCACCCACCCACCCACCCTCACTCACCCACCCACCCTCACCCATCCACCCTCACTCACCCACCCATCCACCCTCACTCACCCACCCACCCACCCTCACTCACCCACCCACCCACCCACCCTCACCCATCCACCCTCACTCACCCACCCACCCACCCTCACTCACCCCTCCTGACCAATTCGAGCTTATTAGCGAGTGTGAAGTGTTGGCGGTGGCGGCTGTTGATGTTGATATAGTGGAGGCTCATCCCCGCCGCCGCTCCACCTGACACCACCCGAGTGATCGATCCCCACTCCAGGGTAGTTAATGGTCTTCTACCTACTTCTCTCCACTCTTCCACGGCCTTGTTTATACTGGTGTGTGTGTGTGTGTGTTATCACTCACTCTTGATAACACCTGCTGAGTGCTTGATGGATATTGAAGTTAAAATAAAACAAAGTCGGATCACGTAAGCATTAGGCACTCCAGCTTGTTCCATTTAATGATTAAAAAAAACTATCGCTACCTGGGGTTATAATTAAAATTAAGTTGGGTTAGGTGAAGTAAACTTGTGTAATTGTCTGTGTTGTAAGTGTTTTGTGAAGACTTGGTAGTTTGTATGGTTTAAACCACGTAGTTTTGATTAAGATGCAACCCGTGTCAATTAGACCTAACCTAACTCAATTTAACCCTCTTTCATCGCCCCTCTTCTATCCATCCTCTACCCTTGTCTCCCCCCCTTTCTTCTACCCCTTCTCCCTCCTTCCCCCTCCATATCCATCCATCCATCCATCCTCCTCTTTCACCTACTCTCCCTCCTTCCCTCCTCCCCTATCCAACCCCTACTCCCTCCTTCCCCTCTCCCTCTAGCCCTCCCTCCCCCCAGATGTAGGGAACAAGACAGACAGGACAGCAGGGTCTAGATACCTTATCTAAACAAGGCCGAGCGTCCCATACGGTGACCGTCCACACAAGGGCGCCATCTGTCTCATGCACCTCCTCCTCCTCCCCCTCCTCTCCTTCCCCACCTCTTCACCTCCTTCCCCAACCTTCTCCCCTCCAACCCCTATCCACATCACCCCACCCCCTCCCTCCCCTCCCCGTGTTCTCTAATGTTCGCACAGTAATTTTTTTGATAAATAATGTGACACAGTTTTAACGAATGAGTCATTAATCTCGTGTAATATTCTTGTTGAAAATTATAAAAAAAAATGCTTTTACGTTCGTCGGATTTCTATTAATAAGAATTGAGCACATTTTGA
>CAUDMG010002167.1:3845000-3972500 GCA_958450375.1 Homarus gammarus | reverse complement strand
AGAGAGAGAGAGAGAGAGAGAGAGAGAGAGAGAGAGAGAGAGAGAGAGAGAGAGAGAGAGAGAGAGAGCGTCCCTATTCCAAACAGACCCCATCCCTTAAAAACTCAATCCCTAAAAGACCCTATTCTAATATATCCCCAATTCTTGATAGGCCCCATTCCTATTAGGCCCCATTCCTATTAGGCCCCATTCCTATTAGGCCCCATTCGTATTAGGCCCCCAAAAGTAACCTAACTATATCAAGACTGGGGCCCACTGTATCGGTCCCCGTATATACAAGGCAGCGACGGGGTGATCGAGTGTGATGGATTGCTACTCACCACCACCCACCCCACCCAGCTTACCTCACACTCAACATGACTTCCAAATTTACACCAAGTTTTACCTCACCTCTCTCTCTCTCTCTCTCTCTCTCTCTCTCTCTCTCTCTCTCTCATATTTTATTCTTCTCTCTTCGCCATTGTGATAAAACTCCCCTTCCTACATACACGTGTGACTGTATGAGTCTGGTGTGTATGTGTGTGTGTGTATGTATGTATGTATGTATGTGTGTATGTGTGTGTTGGAGGCACCACATAACCTAACAGACAGACAGACAGACAGACAGACAGACAGAGAGACAGACACAGAACATCCTCACGGGGAGCATTAGAGGCGTACACCACCAAGAAAGAAGACAATAATCTAATTTCTTGCTCTAATATGGTTTCTGCCCTACAGACGTGAGGAGCTGTGGGGAGTGGTCAGGGACGAGTTAGTGGCTAGGGGAAGTAGTAACGGAATAGAGGATATAGTCAGTGGGCTAGGGGAAGTGGTTAGTGGCTAGGGGAAGTGGTAAGTGGCTAGGGGAAGTGGTTAGTGGTTAGGGGAAGTGGTTAGTGGCTAGGGGAAGTGGCTAGGGGACGTGGTTAGTGGCTAGGGGAAGTGGTCAGTGGCTAGGGGAAGTGGTAAGTGGCTAGGGGAAGTGGTTAGTGGCTAGGGGAAGTGGTTAGTGGCTAGGGGAAGTGGTTAGTGGCCTAGGGGAAGTGGTCAGTGGCTAGGGGAAGTGGTTAGTGGCTAGGGGAAGTGGTTTGTGGCCTAGGGAAAGTGGTAAGTGGCTAGGGGAAGTGGTTAGTGGCTAGGGGAAGTGGTTAGTGGCTAGGGGACGTGGTTAGTGGCTAGGGGAAGTGGTCAGTGGCTAGGGGAAGTGGTAAGTGGCTAGGGGAAGTGGTTAGTGGCTAGGGGAAGTGGTTAGTGGCTAGGGGAAGTGGTTAGTGGCCTAGGGGAAGTGGTTAGTGGCTAGGGGAAGTGGTCAGTGGCTCGGGGAAGTGGTTAGTGGCTAGGGGAAGTGGTTTGTGGCCTAGGGAAAGTGGTCAGTGGCTAGGGGAAGTAGTAAGTGGATTAAGGAAAGTGTATACATAAAGTCAACATGTATACGTGTCTCTAAAAAAAATACATAATTAAATATACACAATTAATATTCACAATTATGTATACAAGTGTCCATTTATGTATACTAATTACACTAAAGATCGTATACGCCAACATAACAATCCTCTTCCTAACTATCACAAAGGAATTAAGTAATTAGAACAGGTGCTGAACGACTCACGAACGACCTGGTGATGTAATTGGATAGTTTAATAGGGAGATAATTGGTAATCTTAGGTATAATTGTTGGCAAGTGTTTCAAGGTCACGTCCCAACAAGTGACTTATGACAACAGAGAGAGAGAGAGAGAGAGAGAGAGAGAGAGAGAGAGAGAGAGAGAGAGATTATTTTCCTTATTCTTACTCTCCTCCTCTTCCTGCTCTTCCTCCTCCTCCTGCTCTTCCTCCTGCTCTTTCTCCTCCTCCTCCTCCTCCTCCTGGTGGTATGAGGTACCCAGTGTCCGTATATGTCTTGCTCTATGATAATGAACATATTAATATGCACGGCAAGAACCTCCCAGCACAAGAGAGGCTGTCGCGAGAGTCCTGCTGAATGGTTGTCGTGGTGAATGGTGGTTGTCGTGGTGAATGGTGCTTGTCGTTGTGGTTGTTGTGGTTAATGGTTGTTGTTGGTGTGGTTGTTGTGGCTAAAGGTTGTTATTTAGGTTCGTGGTGAATGGCTGTCGTGTTGGTTTTAGTTATGAATGGTTGTCGTTGCGGTTGTAGTTATTATGAAGCGTTTGTCATTGTGGTTGTATTTACGAATGGTTGTGATTGTATTTGTAAGTTAATTTCCTTATAGTTGTCGAGGTGAATGGTTGTAGTTGTGATTGATTGGTTATAGTTGTGGTCGTTTAAGGGTCTATAACTTTTGAGGGTTATTAAGCACCATTCGAGAGGTTGTAGTCTCTTACAACATCGACCAGGGTTATTATAACATCCAGTGTCTCTTTACAACACTGGCCTCATTTTCGAGTGAGTGTTTGTCTATTAATGTTTAGGGTTACACACACACACACACACACACACACACACACACACACACACACACACACACATCCTCCATCCTCCTGCCAGATCCTTCACCTCAAGGATTCCTCTTCAACTTTCCGCATTTCTTCACTCCAGTACATGATGCCACTTGACCAAGATGGAAAATCCTACGAGGTAAAACCCACATTATAAACCTATGGTGTTTAGTGAGATATAGGTCATGTAAATATGGTAATAGTTTGTGATTTATATTGTATTGTTAAACACTTGTTGTAGCCTATAATAATAACTGTGAGCGTGAGGACAATAATAATAATAATAATAATAAAAATAATAATAATAATAAAAAAAAAAATAATAATAATAATAATAATAATAGCAGAGAGAGGATGGGGGAGAGAGGATGGGAGATGAGAGAGGATGGAGGAGAAGGAGAGAGGATGGAGGAGGAGGAGAGAGGATGGGGGGAGAGAGGATGGAGGAGAAGGAGAGAGGATGGAGGAGGAGGAGAGAGGATGGGAGATGAGAGAGGGTGGAGGAGAAGGAGAGAGGTTGGAGGAGGAGGAGAGAGGATGGGAGATGAGAGAGGATGGAGGAGAAGGAGAGAGGATGGAGGAGAAGGAGAGAGGATGGGAGATGAGAGAGGGTGGAGGAGGACGAGAGAGGATTGAGGAGGAGAGAGTGGCATCCTGCACAATGTTGACTCATTAAGGGGTTCGAAGGACATCCTAACTCTCCTTCTGTTGCAGGACTCCTTCACTCCTTCCTACCATTCTTTCTCCTTCTTCGTAGAGCAGTGAGAGGAAGGAGAAAGAGAAGACATGAAGGTGGTAGATAGGAGGGGAGAAGACACTCATATTGGGGTGTGTAGGTGGGGGGATGGGGAAGGGACACTCATATTGGGGTGTGTAGGTGGGGGGATGGTGAGGGGACAGTCATATTAGGGTGTGTTGGTGGGGGGGGAGGGGACAGTCATATTGGGGTGTGTAGGTGGGGGGATGGGGAGGGGACAGTCATATTGGGGTGTGTAGGTGGGGGGATGGGGAGGGGACAGTCATATTGGGGTGTGTAGGTGGGGGGATGGGGAGGGGACAGTCATATTAGGGTGTGTTGGTGGGGGGGGGGGGGGAGTAGGATGGGGAGGCTAGCAGAGTGGTGTGGAGGACGCTCAGCAGGGGTGACAGAGAGGACCTCCCTGCCTGGTTGGTGATGAAGAGGCAGCCGAGACCCACCGACAATGCACATACGTCACCGCTTTGTACCCGACTCCTCGCGGCCCCACGATCCCGTCTGCCGCGACCCGACCCGAACTCAGCGTTACCATCATGCTGATTGGCGGGAAGAATGAAGACAAGATGCCGAAGAGAGATGGGCAGGATATCTAGCGAAGGCGAAGCAGTGCCTCTCTCTCTCTCTCTCTCTCTCTCTCTCTCTCTCTCTCTCTCTCTCTCTCTCGACGTTACTTGAGTGATCCAGTTATATGCCTCTTAAAAGTCTCCAGTGATGGGGACGATTTTAACCTACGACTTTTTGAGAATACGTTGACCAGATAGTCCCTTGACGACACATGCCTAATGGACGACTAGTGTAGAGAGGGAGGGAGGGATGAGGAGGGAGGGATGTAGGGATGGGGAGGGATGGGGGAGGGATGGGGAGGGAGGGATGGGGAGGGACGGAGGGAGGGATGGGGAGACTGCGTGTATTGTCGAAGAGTAAATGAAACGTGACCTGTCTCTTTTTACGTGTGATTGATATTTACATGAGTTCACACACACACACACACACATACACACACACACACACACACACACACACACACACACACACACACACACAAAATTGCCTAAAAGAGATAACATTCACATACCTTTTTTTTTCAACTCCCCCCCCCCCCAAAAAAAAATTCCATAATCAAAATCCAGCTACAAGAAAATAAAAAAACCCATAAACACCATTACCCTAAAAGTGGAATAAAAGCTTCCCAAAATCTCTTATTAAAATCGCCAAGAGGTAGTGTCGAAAATGAAGATAAACTCAAAGCACGTTACAAGGATTCTGTAATTGCAAAACTACACATAATAATGCCAGCGCCTCATCTAAAATGCAAAGCTCCCTTCTCTTACGGCTTGAACGAGCGAGCTGGCAAAACCCTGTGGGCAATTGGGAAGAAGAAATTTAATTAAAACTAGAATAGAGGGCAGGAACTAGATTAGACCTGCACCTTAACGTACTGTCTCTAAGCTTAACCAAACTTAATCTAACCTAACCAAACCTAACTTAACCCGATCTAACCTAACTCCACCTTCTCCTCCATCCACTTCCCCACCCTCCACCCTCTCCTCCATCCACTTCCCCAGTCACCACCCTCTCCCCCATCCACTTCCCCACTCACCACCCTCTCCTCCATCCACTTCCCCACTCACCACCCTCTCCTCCATCCACTTCCCCACCCTCCACCCTCTCCTCCACCCACTATCCCTCCGAACCATAACCACATATAAACCTTTATCTCCCTCAACTAATTAATCCTTTATGATGTTTACAAAAAAATATATATATATAAATAGATAAATAAATAATCAACAAAATGAAAAATAAATTCCATTATCAATAGATTAATAGATATTACTGTTTTGCCCTATTAATAAGAAGCATTCCTGTGTATGGCAACGGAATAGTAGAGTAATTGGTAACGTCTTAAATTGTGGTAAAAAATAGTAAGAATAGGGGATTTGATTCTATTTTAGATTAAAATATTCAAAGTGAGACAGACAGACAGACAGACAGAGAGCGATAAACAGCCAGAGACAGAGAGACAAACAGAGAGAGAGATAGACAGAGACAAACAGAGACAGACAGACAGACAGACAGACAGACAGAGAGAAGACTTCTTAAGAGGAACCAATAAACCCTCAGGCAAGAAGAATTAAGAATGCTAATATATGTAAGTGCGATAAAAGGCAGGAAAAATTCTCACACAAGATCCAGTGGGTCAAGATTGGTTACTCCAAGAGAAGACAGACAGACAGACAGACAGACAGAGAGAGACAGACAGACAGTTCAATCCACTCTATCGGCTACACTTACACCTGGTACAGTACCTGGCACGCTTTGTGGGATCTGGCAACCCTGTGTTTGTTTACATCGTATTAAAACTCCCAGAATGGCCCCCAAGGAACCTCGCAATAGTAGCCAGACTAAGGATGTTACATAAGCATTCCACAGGTGCCACATCTCATAAAATACACCAGCCACTGTACCAGGTGTAAGTGAAGGCGACTGTACCTCCACCCAACTCGACAGTCGTTAAGAGAAGCATAATAAAAGAGTGTTAGTCAGTGAGATGAAACCTGAATTCTTAATGAGTGTGAATGAGAAGTTTGTTTCGAATTTGCAATTTATATTACACTAAAGATTACCTTGAAGTGTTAATTGATTTATAGATGGTAAAAATATATTGTGTGGGAGGGGACGTGGGAGAGGCGCGGGAGGCGTGGGGGCGTGGGAGAGGTAGATAATGACGTGGAAGAGGTGCAGGGTGGCATGGGAGAAGTGCAGGGGAGCGTGGGAGAGGTGCAGCAGTGCGTGGGAGAAGTGCAGGGGAGCGTGGGAGAGGTGCAGAAGGGAAGAAGCAGCAGGTCCTCAGGAGATGGGCTTATAAAAACAAACTCATTCTTTTTCTTAATTATGATTCCACATATACCTCTGATAATAATACTTGATGAATATGCAACGGAGTATTTTTTGGGTCGGTAACGAATATCCCGTTTTCTTTAAGGGAATCCTATTATAGATAACTCATAGAAAATGGTGATGGCTCCTTTGTTTCCGTGATTAAGAGAGAAAAAAATTATGAACTAGATAATTAGATGGTCGGTCGTTAGCAGGTAGTTATGGGGAAGAAGTATTTTGAGAAGTGGGTGATATAATTAATGGGAATTATGTTAATTGCTAACAATGTGATAATTTATCCAATTTTGTGTTATCTGATAATTTGTATTCACTTTAGAAAGTCTAGGAATAATTGTTGTAGCTCTCTCTCTCTCTTTCTCTGTCTCTCTGACTCTACTCTCTCTCTTTCTCTCTCCCTACTCTACTTTCTCTCACCGTCTCTCACCCTCACACTCCTTCTTTTCCGCCAGCCCCCCCCCCCCCCAGACCTCTCTCACCAATATCATCAGTCAGCCTGTCTCACACATTGGCTCATTATAATATCCAATATGCCTAAATTGTTGCCACGACCAAAATAAAGAAAGCAAAAGTAATTCATAAACAGATTCAATATGGCCGATAAGAGATTCAATATGGCCGATAAGAGATTCAATATGGCCGACAACACAATGATTCAATGTAGCGGACTAAAAGAAAGTTCCATATAGCGGACAAAAAGAAAGTTCCATATAGCGGACAAAAAGAAAGTTCCATATAGCGGACAAAAAGAAAATTCTAATAAGCGGACAAAAATAATGATTCAACATGACAGACAAAACATTTTCAATATGGCGATTCTTCTTCCTCTATATATATCAGCATTTTTCTTTATTAATCAAAAAAGGAAAAGAAAATCAGCGAAAATATAAGAAAATTCAATGAAATTACGTAAAGACAAACTCGATAAAATTACAGACAAGAATCAGCGAAAATAAATGAAAAAAAGGAGAAAGAAAATTAAACTCATATTCTGTCCTGGAGAAACTTGCAGAGAGATGACTCGACCAATCACGTTGTTGTTGTTATGGGTAATTCTAATTGATGTTTCGCCATCACCTAATAGCTATTTGTCGTGGAAAACTAATGGAATCTTTAGCCAGTCCTATACCCCAGGTGATCCATCAGCGTCAAGGGAGGAGGAGAGGTAGGAAGAGGGAGAGGTAGGAGGAGGAGGAAGAGGTAGGAGGAGGAAGAGGGTGAGGTAGGAAGAGGGTGAGGTAGGAAGAGGTAGGTGGAGGAGGAGGTAGGTGGAGGAGGAGAGAGAGAGAGAGAGAGAGAGAGAGAGAGAGAGAGAGAGAGAGGAGAGAGAGGGGGTAGTAGGAAGAGGGAGAGGTAGGAGGAGGAGGAAGAGGGTGAGGTAGGGTAGAGGAGGGGGAGTAGGAGGAGGAGGAGGGGGTATCTTGTTCTCCGGGACCACTGACACGAGCTTGCTCAAAAGAAGGCGTTGAAACCGTGCAATTATCTCATTAACGTTTAACCGCAGTCTGTCCCACAAGGCAAACTGCTCCCCCTCCCCTAATCCCCCACCACACTCCCCCCTACCCCACCTTTCACCGCCCGGGCGATCTGCCAGCCGTGGAGGAGGCGGTACGGAATGGTCGATTTTAAGCCTTGTGGTCTCTTGGTTTTAAGGGTCATTCCAGCGTGCTCTTGTGGTGCTGGAAGGTCTGGGAGGGAAGGAGGGAGGGAATGGAGGGGGAATAGAAGAGAGGGAGATGGCAGGGGAGAGAGAGGGAGGGAGGGAAGGAGGGAGGGAGGGAGGGAGGGAGGGAGGGGAGGGAAGGAGGGAGGGAGGGAGGGAAGGAGGGAGGGAGGGAGGGAGGGAATATTGGAGAAGGAGGGAGGGAGGGAGGTAATATGGGAGAAGGTGGGAGTGTGGTAGAAGGGGAGAAGGAGAGAAGGGAGTACGGGAGGGAGGGAAGGAATGGAGGGAGGTAGCCGGAGAGAGGGAGGAAGGGAGTTAACAGCAGGGAGAGAGGAGGTGAGGGAGGAAGACTGGAGTGGTTTAAATGGTCGAAGGAAGTTAAGTTTCTTTTTGTCTGTTTGTGGGTGCAAGTGTGGCTGATTGTCTTAAGTTTGGGGTACAATTCTCTCTCTCTCTCTCTCTCTCTCTCTCTCTCTCTCTCTCTCTCTCTCTCTCTCTCTCTCATTCTTCCCCTCCTTCCTCATCAACCCTCTTCTCCTCCTCCTCCATTACCCTTCTTCCCTCATCTTCCCTCTTTCTAAAAACAACTTTCGTCCTTGATTTTTTTTGTTTCAATTTTCCATCAAGGTTTTGCGTTAATTGAAAAATAAAACAAAATGAATATGCCTACCACCAGGTGAGGAGGAGGAGGAGGAGGAGGAGGAAGAATTTTAGTTCAGTCAGGTCTTGGCACTGAAGGTGCTATCACTGTTCAGACACACACACACACACACACACACACACACAGAAATAAGACAACAGAGAGAGAAAAAGAGAGGGAGAAGAGAGAAATAAAGTGATAGGGAGAATGAAAAGATAAAGAGAGAGAGAGAGAGAGAGAGGTGAACAAAGAGATACCATGAAAATGCTTTAATTTTCCAGATATCAATAAAGGAACTGGAAATCTCCATCAACACCACTTGTTCCTGGAAGAGCCAATCACGTGAGACCTCACTAGTGAAAGATGTGAGAAATAATCCTCTATTGGTCGATGCTTCTATCGTCTTCACAAAGAAAGAAAGCGTCCATTGATTTCCTAATATGAGATTTGTATTTATAGTTTAAAAGCTGTATGAATGTATGTATGTATGTATGTCACGCATGTATGTATATATGTATGTACGTATGTATTTATGTATATATATATATATATATATATATATATATATATATATATATTATATATATATATATATATATATATATATATATATATATATTTCATGTAAATCCACAATGAAAACGTGGATAAGATAAATCTTGATAAAATCACACGGGAAAATGGAAACAACGGAGCATCTCAAGATGTCTTGAATAAAGACGAAAGCTAAGGTGCTCCGTTGTTTCCATTTTCCCGTGTGATTTTATCAAGATATATATATATATATATATATAATTATATATATATATAATAATATATATATATATATGTATGTATGTATGTAATTCAATACACCAAATACACACACACACAGTGCAGCCTAAAGTACAGTACCTACAATACTACTGTACTGTACATCTGACATAAGTTACGATAAATGGATGGCTGAAATTACTCCCTAACTCGACTAGGACAGAGCGTAACTAACTAACAACTTGGAAAGGATTATGACCTACTTAGCTAACTCGGCCACTGCTCTCTCTCTCTCTCTCTCTCTCTCTCTCTCTCTCTCTCTCTCTCTCTCTCTCTATGCAAATTAGGTGAATGGTGTAAGTGGCAGTAGAACATTCACACGATAATTGTCCAGGGGATCGTTGAAGGTATAGCTACTGTCGCGTCTTGATACACCTGAGGGAGGGTGAGAGGGAGAGAAGAAAGGATGGAGAAAGAGAGGGGAGGAGGGAGGGAGAGAGAGAGGGATGTGGCGAAGAGAAATGTTTGAAACACATGTAAATTTTCTTATTATGATTTCAGTGTTGTTATCTGTGGTACTTGTCCTACAGCTGCGGGCAGAGGGAGGGAGGAAGGGAGGGAGGGAAGAAGGGAGGGAGGGAAGGGAGGGAGGATGTGTGGGTGCGTTCGATCACTCACCTGTAGACGGTAATTAGCTGGCGTAAACGCACCTCCTAACTTTAGTCCTTACGCACTGACGTCTTATGTATGAGTTATGCTTGAAGGTTCACATTGACAGAGATGTATTGGTAGCTCCCAGATGCTCCACACCAACGGCCACAACGCCTTAACCAACCACCACACTACCACCATAACCAACCTTAACCCCACCGACTCTTAAGACCCATTATCGCGTGCTGGGGGTCAATGGGACTGTGGCTAATTGGATTAATGAAAATGACGCCTACCATTGATGAGATAAATTAAAATACTAGTACGGGACATATTTCCTTAAGTGCATTGAGGGTGATTAAATGCCCCGTGTGAGGTGAGGAAATAAGGCTGAGAGTTGTGTGTGAGTGTGTGTCTCTCCTGCCTAGCCTTCGTCAGCGGGGAGGTTGTAATGGATTTGGGGCCCCCTATACGCGTCATAAGGCGGCAGAAATTTTACACTGCCTTCCCTCGGGATTGTACTTTTCCAGGACTTGGCTGTAATGACCTCGTAACGTAGCTCTTACTTGATTACCTCCTGCTGGTATTATCCTAACCTAACCTAACCTAACCTAACCTAACCTAACCTGACCTACGAATAACAGTAAATTAGTGCATCTCTTGGTCAAATAAAACCAAAAATAATATTAGGGTTGTAAATACTTTGACATTGACTTATCTATGACATAACTACCAGGTAATAAGAGTAACAGTATAAGGCAATAAACCTGATCCAATTACCTGTATTTTACCTGTATTTACCTGTCTATGTATTTTACCTCTAGATAATAAATAGGTTCAATATACTCCCATCAAATAGTAATAAAACACACACCCACCCACCCACACACACACACACACACGGTAACAGTAGCAGGTGTACAGGTAGCCAGCCCACCCTGACCCCACCTAGCTATCTATCTATCAGCTCTACGGGGAGTCATTTACCACGCCTGGGGAGATCCTCTTGATTATGTATCCTCCTCTCTTCCCTTCCTCCTCCTCAATCTCCTCCTACTCTCCCTCACCCTCCTCCTCCTCCTCCTCCAACAATCCCACCCCCCCCCCCTCCTCCTCCCCAGCCCTCCCACCGATCTCCTAATTTCCTAAACGCATTACCACGGTGGTCAGGTAACTCGTGAAACAAACAGAGAAAGATTTACATGCTTGTAGTAGTGGCAGGGGGAGGAGGAGGAGGAGGAGGCAGCAGCAGCGATGGTGATGGTGGTAACAGCAGAGAGGTGAGGGTGGGTAATGTGGTCAGATATGAAATAAGAAGGGACTTGGTTAGGTTAGGTTGGGTTAGGTTAGGTTAGGTTAGGTTAGGTTAGGTTAGGTTTGGTTAGGTTATAAGCAATGAGTTGAGGTTATTAGGCTTCCCGCACGACCTCACAAGTAAACAATAAGAATACGCGTACTTCCTGGTTTCGTATCCTCCTCTTCTGTTCCTCCTTTCCTCTTCCCCTCTTCTCCTCTCTTTCTCCTTCACTCTTCTCCTCTCCTCTCCTCTTCCTTATTATCTTCTCTCCCCCTTCTTTTATCGCGAGACATTAATAAATATGGAAATAGTGTCGTACACATTAACAAAGGGCAAATAATAAAAGGCCTCCTCGACATATCTCTCTCCTCTCCCTTCTCCCCTCTTCTCCCTTCTCCCCTCCTCTCCCTTCTCCCCTCTTCTCTCCTCTTCTCCCTTCTCCCACCGTCCCCCTCTCTCCTCTCGCCTCTCCCCATTCTCTTCCATCTCCACTCTCCTTTCTCCAATTACCCTCCTCTCTCTTCTCCCTCTCTCTTCTCTTCTTACCTCTTCTCCCTCTCCCCTATCCACCCCCCCCTCCCTGTATGGAGATGTGTAGAGAGATATTAAATAAAATTGGCATCAACTGAAGGCCAAGGCATAAAGTGAGGGATGTTTGGCAGGGACGTGAGAGTTATCGAGGCGGAAGAGTCACTTTTATCACCTCATGAATCACATATGCTTAGGGGGGAGTCTTGCTTCACTATAGACACGCTGTACTGTGTGTGTGTGTGTGTGTCCACTTACCTACCCTACCCAACCCTAACCTACCTAACTTTCCTCCTAATCTCTTTACACTGCCAACATCTTCCTGTCATAAGGAGTAAATTAATGTTTTAATTATCTTTTATTTTTACCGGACAATAGCAGACGGCAAGGGATTCAATCGAAACTTTTACAATTAGCGGACAGTTTGAGGGGGGGGGAGGGGGATTGGTGGGCCAGCTGTTAGTGGGGGAAGTTCTCAACTGGCTTCGTCGGCGCCGTTGAAAATTAGCACGATCACTTACTGCCTCTAACATTCTTTCTCAACTTGTGGGGCGGCCAACGACCTAACTTGGCAATATTTATTTACATTCTTGTATTAATTCCACGTACGAGTAATGCGTTCGTTGTGCACATTTTTTTTTTTTTTTTTAATTTTGTCTCTTTTGTTTTCGTTGGCGATTATTCTGCTATACTCAGCCTATTTGCATAAGATATATATGAATGATAGGTGTATAATTGTGCTTGTTGCTCTAATGTGTGTTTATTAGATACATAAAGACATATTTATATAATGTACATGTAATATATTTTTTCTTTCTCCCTCTCTCTTTGTCTCTCCTCCTCCTCCTCCTCCTCCCTCAACAATACCCACCATTAGACAACATCAGAAGTCAACCAGAGATTCTTAACAAGATTACCAGAACAGCGATGCATCCCTGGCCCCTCCACACCATCACCACTGTTACCACACACCTACACCATATCCTAACCTTACCTAACCTAGTGTAAAAACCGGATTGTAGCTAATAATAATAATAATAATAATAATAATAATAATAATAATAATAATAATAATAATAATAATAATAACAATAATAATAATAATAAGATTAATAATTTTCATTTCACATCTGAGTACAGGACACACACACACACACACACACACACACACACACACACACACACACACACACACACACCATTAGCAATCACTTTTAATAAGCAAAAAAAATATTACATATATTTGGTCAACGTCATGAAATACATAATGAAAAACATGAAACGTAATATATCCGTCATTCACGCCAGTATATATGACTTGAAAAACAATATAACAATTAATATTTTTTTTAATAATAAATATAAATGATAATTCGTATTATTAGTGTTAATTTGTAGGATTTTAATTTTGTACGATAATACGACTCATGGGACAGTTTCCGGGGTCATGTTGTGCAAGTGTGTGTGTGTGTGTGTGTGTGTGTGTGTGTGTGTGTGTGTGTGTGTGTGTGTGTGTGTGTGTATTCAATAAAACTCTATTATCATGGTTTATTAGGCTAACTAGGTGCACTCTAAGACTCCTGGTTTTTTAGGCAATAGAAAAAATACTTAATCTCTTTCCAATTTACTAGGAAGCTCACCTGTGTAGTAAATAGCATTACATGATTTATTCAGGTCGGTAATCCCATTTCTGACCATTTGCTTTATAAATTCTACTGGGAACCTGATCAACCACACAGGTCTAATGCTTTTCCATTTTGTTCACAGCTGCCTGAACTTATTTCGAGTAAGATTGGGGGTAGGAGGAGGAGGAGGAGGAGGAGGTGAAAGAGAACGAGTTGGAGGAGGTGGTGGTGGAGGAGTAGTAGTAGAAGGAGGAGAAGGAGGAAGAGAAGGATGAAAAAGGTGGAGGAAGAGGTGGTGGAAGAGTAGTAGAAGAGGAAGAGGAAGAAGAAGGAGGAAGAGGAGGTGGAAAGGAGGAAGGTGGGTGGCGAGGAAGATGAGACACTATCCAAACACAATACAACACTACACTTATCACACTATAAAGCACAATACAGACGATACTCTAACACACAATATCTTATGATGTCTTAAATTCACAATAGAATAAAGAAATATATTAACTTCTCATCGCACCTTGTTTTACATTAATTAAGGTGACAGGTACAGTGTTATTCTCTACACCTGGAGAGTATTATAACCTCACACATCTAACCTAACCTAACCTAACCTAACCTAACCTAACCTAACCTAACCTAACCTAACCTAACCTAACCTAACCTAATCACAGAGTAAATAAATAATTACTTCAACAAAATCAGCTAATTTTTTTCTCTCAATTAAAAATCAACTTTAGACTAAAATGAATTCCTTATAATGTAAATTTATTGATTCATATACAAATTAGACTTACTTAATATTCACATACGTTTAGTTATTTTTTTCTGAATCAGGTGACAGTTATGAAAATGTTAAAAAAAAAAAAAAGTTTGTAACCTAAAAAGATGAAAATCGATCTGTCAAAAGCATTCACGTTTTATCACTAGAGAATCAAACTCGATCAATCATGGGACCTTCTACGTGTATACAGGATTGAGTCTCCTCCATCACACCTCTATTACAACGCCTATTACCCTGGGGGCTGGCTGACTCATCCAACATACTTTTAACCACTACTGACTCGAGGGGGGCCCTTTTGAGGAGAACATTTTATGAAGCAGAATTGTTCCAATTAAAAACAGCAGTACTCTAGATGCCTATTTTAACTAGCTTAAGGCTATTTCTTCCTTAAACTAGTCATTCAACACGGATGCTAACCACAGCGAGCTTAAGGTTCGTTATCTAGAGAACCCAATTAGTACACACATTATCCCTTAAAAAAAAATACCTAAAAATAGCAATACCTAAAATTCCCATCTTGAGTCGAATCGAGGACCTATATTTTTTTTTCCAAGGGACCAATTCAAAGGCTTTAATAGCAGGCGGGACATACCTTAACAGAAGAAGTCCCTCACACCCTAAGTCCCTCACACCCTCACTCTTTCCTTCACTCTCACACTTACTCCATCTCCTCCTCCTCCTCTCCTCCCCTACATACCACAGGGGCCCTAAAAACCCTTACCAATACGAGCAATCAGATACACAATGCCATTCAGACAAGAACGTCATCCCTACTTAGACGGACACTCAGGACACCCCGGAGGGAGAACCATTCTTCACTAAAACCTCATCTGAAGTGGACCTACAAGGGGAGTCACTGGGACCTCATCTGTTTGGTTATGTTTTATTATTCGTTTTGTGTTTATTTAGGTTTATTTCTGTTTATTTTCGTTGTTTCCCCTGGTTTATGCTGTTTTAGTTTAGTTCTATATTCTAGTTTGGTGTCTTAAAAAAAATCGAAGTTGAGATGGTTTTAATATTATTGGTTTTTATCTTGATGTTTTAATTTTCGGTTTATCATTATTTCCTCATTATCGTACATTAATTACATTGTCCTCCCTCCTTCTTTTTCTTCCTCCTTCTCCATCTACGCTTCCCAGTACCTCCCCCCCCCCCCTACTCCTTTACGTCTTGACCTTCCTAGCTACGTCACACATCACAAGGAATCACATGGGCATATAGAGTCCAAGTTTACTCACACAATACTACACCTTTTGCGGATCTACGGCGGTGCCTCTGATCAGTATATTTTGTCCTTGTTCTTTTTTCTTTTTTCCGTCAGTTTATTTTTGTCTTTATTTTCTTATATTTTAGGGTAATTATTGTTCTTGTTTACTGTTTATGTTTTTGTTTATGAATATTTTGTTTGTTTAAGATTTGGTGGTATTTTGTGTGTGTGTGTGTGTGTGTGTGTGTGTGTGTGTGTGTGTGTGTGTGTGTGTATACTAACCACGCCACTATTCACATGATTAGTACACCACAGTACCACCACCACATCTACCACACCACCACCATACCTACCACACTACCACCATACCTACCACACTACCACCACTACACTTACCACAACAAAACCATCTACCCCTCCACCTCCGTACTACCCTTACCAACCACTAACTAACCTCTAATCACCCGCTAACCACCACTAACCTCATTAGGTCGACCCTCGTAGTTAGGTGGGGGATGACCTGTTTGTAATTATCTGCCACTTGTAACTTGATTAATTTAATTGGGCTTTCTCTATAGGCTACAAGGAGGCGGTGGAGCTGACGTGTTTATGTGAATCTTTTTTACACACACACACACACACACACACACACACACACACACACACACACATGCTAATTTATATCCTATAGACAGAGAGAGACATTCAGACAAACACAATTTGAGATAAAAAGAGAGAAAGAGAGAGAAAGACAGATTCAACAGCTGGGTTATATCACACACACACACACACACACAGACAGACAGACAGACAGACAGAAGAGTAAAGTTATGCATAAGAAGTGAATAGACAGTGTAGGAGAGGACTCATGAAGCAACAGGTTAACTCCTGACGGCGGGTTGACGGTGGGCTGACGGAGGGTTGACGGTGGGCTGACGGAGGGTTGACGGTGGGCTGACGGAGGGTTGACGGTGGGCTGACGGAGGGTTGACGGTGGGCTGACGGTGGGCTGACGGTGGGCTGACGGAGGGCTGACGGTGGGCTGACGGTGGGCTGACGGAGGGCTGACGGAGGGCTGACGGTGGGACGGATTTGGTTTGGATCTATTAGGACTAGGAGCTATTAGAACTAGGACCTATTGGGACAGAGGCTATTAGAACTAGGACCTATTATAACGAGAACCTATTGGGAACAAAACCTATTAGAACTAGCAACTATTAGAACTAGCAACTATTAGAACTAGCAACTATTAGAACTAGCAACTATTAGAACTAGCAACTATTAGAACTAGCAACTATTAGAACTAGCAACTATTAGAACTAGCAACTATTAGAACTAGCAACTATTAGAACTAGCAACTATTAGAACTAGCAACTATTTGACCACGATCGAGAAAAATGTCCAATGTTACCCAGGAAATAACGACACGACATTAATATTTCCTGAGTCAAGCAAGAGGAAACAGACCACCTCTCCTCCCTCCTGCCTCCTCCTTCCTCCTGTTGCCTGCTCTTCTTCCTCCCTCTTCTTCCTTCTTTCTCCCCCTGCCTCCGTCCGACACACTCCTCCTCCTCCTCCTCCTATCCCTCTTTTCCCATACCAGTTATTCTTATTTCCTTTATTTTCTCTATTCACAGGTTAGGTTAGGTTAGGTTAGGATTTTTTTTACACTTGTACCTTAGTTATCCTCCTCTCCATCTACTCATTTATTCATTTATCTATTTCATATTTATCTTTGATGTTTCCTCGTTTCCAATTTACCAACAGGAAAGATTTAAATGGATTATGTGTGATTTTTTTCCCATTAATTTTGACCTCTCTCTGTGGGGGAAGGGGAGGGGGTAGGGGAGGGGGTAGTGGAGGGGTAGGGAGGGGTAGGGAGAGGGGTAGGGGGTAGGAGAGGGGGTAGGGGAGGGGGGTAGGGGGTAGGGGAGGGGGTAGGGGGTAGGGGAGGGGGAAGGAGAGGGGGAGGGGGAAGGGGAGGGGGAGGGGGTAGGGGAGGGGGTAGCGGTAGTTAATCCAAGTATTGTGATTTGAGTAATTAATTAGAAACCTTTTTAATCCGGCTTTTATATGAGAGGGGTAGGGGGTAGAGTGGGGGGGGTGAGTGGGATAGGGGGGTAGGTGAGGGAGGGGGGTGAGAGGGGGTAGGTGAGGGAGGAAGGGAGGGAAGGAGATTCATTTAGGGTTAAAAATAATCACCTTCCACCATTCACATGTCCCCCATCACCATCCGTGACCCGGCAGTGAAGGGGCAATAGGCTGCAGGTCTCCGTTTTAATCCTTAATTGATTATGCAAAACACGGGGGAGGGGGAGGGAGGGAGGGAGGGAGGGACGGAAGGAGGGAGGGAGAGAGGGAAGGAAGGAAGGAGGGAGGGAGGGAGGGGAGGGAGGGAGGAGGGAGGGAGGGAAAGGGTGTGAATGGTAAGCCTCTAAGTCCTGCAGCCTGCCACGATCATCACAATATTATATCGTAATCAAAGGTGTGTGTGTGTGTGTGTGTGTGTGTGTGTGTGTGTGTGGGGTGTGTGTGTGTGTGTGTGTGTGTGGGTGTGTGTGTGTGTGTGTGTGTGTATGATATGAAACATCCTGAAAAAAAATTACGTTTCAGTCAAATTTTGGATATTTTTATTTATTTATTTATGTTTTTTAGAAGAAGAAGAAGAGCGCTAATTTTCTCTATCCCTACCCAATTGATAACTACCCTGGCCTCCTCGTTAACCACCGGCGAACTATTACTTAACGAGGCAACGAGGGAGGACCAGCCAATTAGGGGTCATTATCATCAGCAACGACCACCAGCGTCAATATTTTTGGTCCTAATGAGCTCGTACCGCCAGGCATCACCCTTCTCCTTTATGTTCATCTTCGGTTTCTTGGTTTTCTTCTTTTTTTTTTCTCTCTTCCATTCGTTCTATAAATAAATTCATCGTGTTTTTCTTCGTTCTTTCGCTGTGGTTTTATTCGTTGAGATAATTTATGTAGTTGTTTATTTATCATTTTATTATTATTATTATTATTATTATTATTATTATTATTATTATTATTATTATTATCCTATCCTATCCTATCACACACACACACACACACACACACACACACACCATAACCGGAAAAATTAACTCTGGCAGGAAATTTTGACGACAGTTGCGTAGCCCCTAAGGTTTCCGGTGAGAAGGAAGGGGAAGGAGAGAAGGAGGGAAGGGAGGGAAGGGAGGGAGAGAGGTTACAAAACTTTACCGTGAGAACCAAGACAGCCCCCCCCCCCCCCCACCAGTCACCCTCCTCTTACACCATAATGACGTGGAATCATCATGGTGATAATTAATCGTCCCCCGGGAGGCCCAGGAGTTGCTCTCAGTGGCTAGACAACACAGGAGATGATACCATGATTGAGTCATCTTGGTCCGCCATTAACACCTTTCCCTCCACGACCACCTCGACCAATCACCACCTGAGTTGCCAATGAGGGACCCTACATATAAATATTTACAAACTTACACCAACAACGTAGATATATATAAAACTTATATATTAGTTATTACAAAGTTAAAGTATCCCCAAAAATGTTAGATGTTTATTTAAGATGTGAAGTGTATTATCTACGAGAAAGGAAAATTTACATTAGAAGATAATAAGTGGAATGTAGAGGAGAGAGAAGGAGATTTGTCGTAGCCATTCCCGCCTGGGGTGTGGAGTGAGTCAAGGTGTAATTACGGCACTAAAAGGCCACCACCAACACCACTACCACCACTATCACCATTAACACCACTATCACCACCACTACCACCACCAACACCACTACCACCACTATAACCATTAACACCACTATCACCACCACTACCACCACTATCACCATTAACACCACTATCACCACCACTACCACCAACACCACCACCACCACTACCACTATCACCACCACGACTCCCACAGGTAATGCCTCTCCTCTCTACCTTTAATTGGGTCTTTCTTCGTCTCACTTTTAACAGAATTAAAGGAGGGAAGAATAGACTCTATCTATCTATCCAACACCTCACCCTTCTCAACACTTTAACCTTACCTATCTTACCTATCCACCTAACCTCCCTCTAACTATACCCACTACCTACCTATTACCCCCCCCTTATCCCCCCTACCTTACCTCCAACACCCCCTAGCGGATGACCTGCCAACTAGAAAGGTCACTGAGGAGTCAAAACAACGAGCCTATTAAAATCCCTAATGATGTCAGGACTTATTTAATTAATCATATAGAAGACATCCAGACTTGAAGACAGGTAATTAGTAGTGTTGATGGCTTATGGTGACGGGGGGGGGGGGGGACGGAGGAATGGCGGGGCGGCGGTGGGGGACGGAGGAATGGTGGGTCGGGGGGGGACGGAGGAATGGTGGGGCGGAAGGGGGGGACGGAGGAATGGTGGGGCGGAAGGGGGGACGGAGGAATGGTGGGGCGGGGGGGGGGTGATAGGAGGGGGCGAATGATGGGAGAGGGAGAATTATGGGAGGGGGCGGAACGATAGGGCCGGCAGGTGGTGATGGGGAAGAAGAGAAGGATATGGGAAGGTAAAATGGGAGAAATGGGGAAGAAACGTAGTGTGTGTGTTTACATATATGTATATGTACTGTCAATGAATATGATGCAACTCTTTGTGTACGAACCTCTGTCCTATATGGCAGTGAACAGTGACATTACCCATATGAATCTGACCTATATACATTTATAGCTGTTAATGAATATGATGTATTTCTTTAAGTGTGAACCTCTGTCCTGCGTGACAATGAGAAGTGATACCACCCTCAATGTCAAGACCTGACTGAATTACTCAGAATAGGCAAACTGTACTACAAGCTCTGCCAATAAATTTGTTAAACTAAAATCTCTCTCTCTCTCTCTCTCTCTCTCTCTCTCTCTCTCTCTCTCTCTCTCTCTCTTCCTTCTTTTCTTTCCATATCCTCTTTTTTTACCTCCTTCCCTCCTATCTCGTCCCCAACTTTGAACCCCTCATCCTCCACCTCTTCCTCTTCTTACTCCTCTTCCTCTTCCTCCCTTCACTCACTCCCAACTTTCTTTCTTCACCCAATTCCTTCCTCACATCATCTTCTATTTTAATATTCCTTCCACCTCTCCCATCCTTCTTCATTTCCCACCTACCGTCACTCCCATCTTTCTTCATTATTTCCTTTCAACCTCTTCCTTCTCTTCTTTTACCCCTCCTCTTCCCAATTCCCACCCTTCTCTCTCCCTTTTCCCATCCCTCTTTCCAACCTCCTTCCATTTACCTCTCACCACCTACTACTCTTCCTTTATACCCTCCTCTTATTCCTCCTTTTACCCCCTCCTCTCTTCCTCTTCCACCTTCCTACCTTCCCACACCTCACACCCCCCCCCTCCATCTCCTTCCCATTCTTTTACCATCCACTCTCTATTCTTCCCCGTCTTCCATTCTCTTTCCGACCTTTCCCAAGCCTCACACCCAACCCCTTCCCCCTCATCCACTTCCCCCTCATCCACCCCTTTCCCACCATGCCTACCACCCCTCAACCACCCCCTGCTCTCACCGCTCCCCTCCCTCTACCCATAAACATCCCTGTCCAACACACAGGTGAGAACAGTAGCCAGGTAATGGACAAGTTAATTATGAAGTGTCACAGGTAAGAATGGCATGAAGACACCGCCCAGGGTACACAGGACATTGCCATCAGTCTCTGTCATCAGTCTCTGCCACCACCATATCATCACTACGACATGTCTCAGCACAGAGTTAGGTTAGGTTAGGTTAGGTTAGGTTAGGTTAGGTTAGGCTAGGTTAGGCTAGGTTAGGTTAGGTTAGGCTAGGTTAGGTTAGGTTAGGTTAGGTTCCTGGGTGCGTAGTGTCTGCACCAACACGTGTTACCTATCACCTACCTATCACCATCACCCAACCACGTTTTCTCCGTTCAGCCATCACCACCGCCACAATATCAATCACCAACACCACAACCACAACAACAACCATCACAACCACACCCATAACAACCACAACAGCCACCACCTTCACAGCCTAAAGACATTCTCCCAAGTTCTGTATTCGTCCACACTTTAACCTCTGGTCCTGGTAACAATGTCTCAAGTACTTTTTCAACCCTTCCACCCAACCCACCCACCCACCCAACCCACTCACTGAACCCACCCAACCCACTCACCGAACCCACCCAACCGACCCACCCAACCCACTGACCCACCCAACCTCCACTTAACTTAGATATGACTTAACAATTAGGGTCACAACACACGTCACTGCTCATCACCTCCCCTCTACACTATAATCCAAGTTCCCTTTAATCAAACTTTATCATCATTCACTCCCTTATTTCCTCCTCTCTCTATGGTTTCCTTATCCTCTTCTGTCTTTCCCTCCACCTATACATCCTTCACCTCCTCATTAGCACAACATCCACGCATCTCTCATTACACAAGGGAATAATGCATTAAAATCTCACATACCATGAGCCTGGCTGAGGTGTAGGTAACTTTATTTGCTATTTAGTCCTCCAGAAGGTCTTGTATACCTCTCCCCTTCTCCCTCCCATCTCCCCTCCTTTCTCCCTTCCTCCTCCTATCTCCCCTCCTCTCCTCCCCCCACCCCTCCCTTCTCCCCTCCCATCTCCCCAGTGTCCAGTTATATGTAAGAATAATTTCCTGACATCATTAGCAACATCCAATCACTCTTTATCTTCCTATGACGTCACAACCAACATCCAACAATATTCGAGAATATCTTTGACGTCACTAGAAGCTGTCCAATCAGAGTATGGACAAGCATATGACGCCACGGCTGTATCTATTTCCATCCCTTAGCTATAGCGATCAGCAGAACGCCTTACATCTGGCCCTCACCTCTGTACTCGACCTGTGTACGTGACCTCTGGACTTACAAAGGTACGGACGGACTACAAAGCCACAGATTACGACGTGACCCTATATGGCCTAACTCAATATGCGCCTTTTGGCTCGCACTCCCATGATCGCCAAAGCCACCTGCAGATAGTCGAGTTTGTTGCTTTGTTGTTTTGGCTTTGTTAGTCCTTTGTTTTGTTGTTTGGCCGTTGTTTTGTTGCCTTGTTAGCGGTTAAATCTCAGTAGACATACAAAGACACCCTATTTACAGTGTGTTAGAAGGGTTGCGATACTTTACGACGCATTTATCAAACACATCGAGTCAATGGAATGAAACGCATCCATTGTAGTCGTGGCGGAAAAAAGGAGAAAAGAAAAGGAAAAAAGAGGAAAGGGAGAGGAAAAAGGGGGGAAAGAAGGGGAAAAGGGGATAAAAGAGGAAAAGAAGAGGAAAAAGGGGGAAAAGAGGAAGAAAAGGGGGGAAAAGAGAAAAAGAAGAGGAAAAAGGGAAAAAAGAGGAGGAAAAGGGGGGAAAAGAGAAAAAGAGGAAAAAGGAAAAAAGAGGAGGAAAAGGGGGGAAAAGAGGAGAAAAAAGAAAAAAGAGGAAAAAAGGAAAAAGAGGAAAATGGAAAAAAGGAAAAGAAGATGAAAAAAGAGGAAGCAAGAGGAAACAAGAGGAAAAAAGAGGAACAGCGAGGGAAAGAAAAGGGGAAAAAGCGTGTGGTCCAGGAGGCGCAGACGTGTCAGTGTACAGCGTTGAAGCGGCGTTGAGTGAAGTGAGCATCGTAACACGTGATGAGCTTACCTTTACCTGCCACTCAATTAAGCGGTGATTGTGTGGCATTCAGCAGCTTGATTAGTTCTTAGAAAACCTCCCCGCAGTGGTAGTGAGGCGCAAAGGGTGCCTCGTCCACCACCACATCACCTGGTAGTGTCTTTGATCTGGGATACCTTTACTCTTAGGTTCCCTTCACACACCCACCCGCCATACCTGCCTGTTTCTTGTACACCTTAGTCGTTAATCACCTGTTCCTGTATCACCTATGGTTCATTAATTAACAGCTGTAACCCCCCCCCCCCCCTCCATCCTCTCTCTCTCTCTCTCTCTCTCTCTCTCTCTCTCTCTCTCTCTCTCTATGTGTGAGGGTACCACCATGAGTACCCAGAAAGGATAGGTTAGGTTGAGGTGGGGGGGTGGGGTGGTGTGGGGTGGGGTGGGGTGGGGTGGGGTCCCCATCATGATCAGCGCAGGACAATTTAACGCGAGTTAAGAGTTACTGAATGACATTCCAGGAAATTCTGTTGTCTACACTCGCCTCCAGCTGCCTCCTGGAACGAACGTGAGTGGCTGGACGTCTGGAGCTGCTGAATCAGGTGTAGCAAATTCTCTATCGAACACACACACTACGAAAACCCAGTGACATCAAAAACACACACACAAAGACATGAATGAAAGCAAACCCGACCAAATAAATGGGATTCATATTCGATTACATGACACTGAAGATAAACAGCCAGACAGACACTGAACAATGGTGAAATAATATATGATTATAAATACGAAAAACCACCATTATGTCTCCTCTTCTCCCTCCTTCTCCTTATCTTCCTCGTCCTTCTTCTTCCTCATCAAAAACTGACAGCTGGTACATATACGTCAACAAGAGGGGGAATCGAACCTGTCAACGGTGTCATTCTACCAGAGAAATTCATCACTTGCGCCATTGTTTACAGGGGAATTCAGGACACGCCAGCACACCCCATCATCTCCTTGGGGGGGGAGGGGGTGATGGGAAGGGGAGAGAGGGGGGGAAGGGGTGAGGGGAAAGGGCTACTGGCTTGTAATTTGTGGTACCGTAATGGAGGTTGTCAATCAGAAACCCGTAACCAAAATTTGGCCAATTACGGAAGTTCTGATGGGTGGGGTAGGGTGGGGGGCAAGGGTAGGAGGGGTTAGGATGGGGGTGAGGGGTAGGATGGGAGGGGAGGTGCCTTGATGAGGTGACGAGACGAAGGGGGAAGAAGAGATTGATAGGATCGATAAGTAAATGAAGAGATAGATGGAGAGATATGACAGACAGACAGACAGACAGACAGACAGACAGACAGACAGATAGATAGATAGATAGATAGATAATTCCCCCAGAACCTTCATATTAAGAACGGTGACTTCAGAGCATCGAGACAGGGACGAGGGTCTTAGGCAGTGTGTGGATGGTGGTGGTGGTGGTGGTGGTGGTGGTGGTGGTGGTGGTGGTCTTAAGTCAGAAAATGGTTACCTAGACACGTTTACGACCGCCTCTCTCTCTCTCTCTCTCTCTCTCTCTCTCTCTCTCTCTCTCTCTGTCTCTCTCATGATAATCTCTTTCTTCCAGCCTTCCCTCCCCCCTTCCTTCTCTCTTCCTCCTTAGTAATAATCCCTCCCGTTTCTTCCCCCTTCCTTCTCACCACTACCAGCACTACTACCACCACCACTACCACCACCACTACCAAAATCCACCACCACCACCACTACCCAACCATCACCATCCAATCAACACCACCACCACCACCACCACTATACGCCTTAGCTCGAGTATTTCTCCTTATCCTCCCTTCACTGTATCCCTTTATCACTGAATCCCTGTATTCCTGTACCACTATGTGTCACTGTATCACCATATCACTGTATCCCTGTATCGTCACCCATAAAGGCCTTGGATTGGTTAATAAAGAGCATTGAGGTCTCCCAAGCTACACCATAAGGTTGATATTACATTACCATTTACCTCGTTTATCGCCTTTATGGCCCTTATAGCTGCCTCTTGCTTTTGTGATTGTGTAAGGTCGGGGTGAGGAACTGTGCCTCCCCGCCCCCCTTGCCATTTTGGGCCCACTGAGGATCCCATATTGGCCCGCGACCATACTGGAGTTCGGAAGGTTTGTTTTTTTCCTTTAATGGAAGACAAAGGAGGTATAGAATTTATCAATAATCATAATAATAATAATAATAATAATAATAATAATAATAATAATAATAAAAATATAACAACAACAACAATAATAATAATAATAATAATAATAATAATAATAATAATAATAATAATAATAATAATAATAATTTTAATAATAATAATAATAATAATAATAATAATAATAATAATAATAATAATAATAATAATAATATGACATGAAGATTATTCAACCTTAAGAAATCAATAAACGATATGAAGAAGACACTGATAAATGTCTATAGGCAAGAGAGGTAAAAAAAGAAGAAAAACAATACACAACCTATAGGCCTAAAGTCATGAGAGAGAGAAAGTGAGAGAGTGAGAGAGAAAAAAGGGAGACTTACTGACAATGACGACCTGATCTCCATAAGAAATCTGAGTAACGATGCTCACTTGTCTATTGTTTGGGGGTTTGGATCGTCGGTTCACCCCGAGAAGAAGTATAGAGGATTCGATTCCCTTCCTCGTCGTTCTTGATGCTCATATGTTTCACGTTTAGAGGGAAGGATATTTATTTTATGTCATCTACTGTACAGTTTGTTTGTTTATTTTGGGGGGAGAGTGTGTTTGGTTGAATGATATAAGTGAGTTTCATTTGTTTTTTTATACCGTTTATGATTGTATCTTTAAGAGGTGTCGATTCCTTTTCATTTCCCACCTCCCCCCGTGTCTTGTTTAATGCTCGTACGCACTTAACCTAACCTAAACTAAACTTAAGCTAACCCTTTCTAATCTCTTATAAAAAAAATAAATAAAAATAGACAATAGGACGGAAGGTTATAGAGTGGATGTTTTGACTGACTGACTGACTGACTCTCTCTCTCTCTCTCTCTCTCTCTCTCTCTCTCTCTCTCTCTCTCTCTCTCTCTCTTTTACACGTAGATGACTGAGTGTGTTTGAGCCAACTAATGAACCATCACAAGGGACCATGACCACGCTAATCACAACCATCGACTCCTCCCCCCCCCCCTCCCCACCTGTCATGTGCACCTGTGTTGTGATAATTAGTACCTTTACCTGTTATGTTATCACTTTATGCCCCTTCTTTGTCTCTTCCTCTCAACTCTCTATCTCCCGTTCCTTTCCTCTATCTCTTTCCTTCCTTTCCCCTCTCTTCCTCTCCCTCTCTCTTCCCATCCTCCCTCCCTCTTCTCCTCCTGCCGCCGTCTTCCCTTCTATTCTCCTATAATTCCTCTCCACCCTTCCCCCACCCCTCTCCCCCTTCCCCCACCCCCTCCCCCTACCCCCACCCCCCTCCTCCTTCCCCCACCCCCACCCCCTCCCCCCTCCACCGTTGACCACGGGGGATCAGTCGACCATCATCGCCCGTCTACGTGACATCCTTCTTAATGCTGACCGCCGCCTCTCTGTCTGACCTGAGGACCTGTTGGGTGATCTGGGGGCCTGTCGGGTGACCTGGGGACCTGTCGGGTAACCTGGGAAATAATAGGTGACCTGTGGACCTGTCGGGTGACTTGGGGACCTGTCGAGTTACCTATATACCTATGACGACTTTGGACCTGTGAACCTGTGGGCTAACTCTTGACCTGTGGGATGACTCGTGATCTGTGGACGAGTGTTGTCGCTGTCTGAACCATAAGTTAATTGGGTAGACAGTCAGACAGTACAGACACAGAAAGACAGGGAGGTGAGGGAGGTAGACAGAATGATGGGAGGGTGAGGGAGATAGACAAGGGAGTCAGGGAGATGGATAGGAAGGTGATCAGGGCTTTCTCTCTCTCTCTCTCTCTCTCTCTCTCTCTCCCTTTCGTTCCACCACGGTCACAAGTAATTGGATTTTCCGCGTGTGCGTGGTTGTGTACGGCCATGTTACCAGGCATGTCAGTACGTACATGTGTATGCTTGTGTGCGCGCGCGTGTGTGTGCTGGTGTGAGTGAGTGAGTGAGTAAGTGGGTGGGTGGCACTGTTACGTCAGGTGGGTGGGAGGGCGGCTGGGTGGCACTGTTACGTCAGATGGGTGGGCATTGACCACTCTATATTATTACTATTAACACACCACACAATACAGCGCTTCCGTGATTAATAAAACTAACTCCCCAAAAATACGACCAACAAACAATTACTTTCGTCTGGTAGTAATTAATAAACTCCAGAGAACAGAAGAAAAATACTACCAGTTTAATATTTATGAGTGAATTGTAATTTTCTTTAGGCATTAATAGCTCCTGGTGTTGCAAAATTACATAATTGATCTCACCTGCATCGGGGAATACCTGGCTTCATTTGTAATTAACGAGACAGCATGGCAGGAGCACTCTACGTCTGGCAGCTGTCGTGAATTAAACAAGATTCAGGATACCAAAGTATTGTACGTACGTTTAGACTTACTCACCCCTTTCTCCCCCTTCCTCTCCCCTTCCCCCTTCTCCCCCTTCCCTCTTGTCTCTCTTCTTCTTCCCCTCCACTTCCCCTTCTCCCCCTAGCCCTCACGTCTTCATTCTCCCCTCCCTTCCTCCTTCCCCCCTGCCCTCACTTCTTCTTTCTCCCCCAACCCCTTCCCCTTCCCCACCTTCCCCCTCCCCTTTCTTCCCCTACCCTTTGAGGAGCTTATAAACAAATATCAAATAAATCCTTGACCTTCTGTAACCTAACCAAACCAATTAAAGACGCTCTAACGCCAGCAGCAGTTTAGTGGCACCTCGGCTGGATAATCTCAATCAATTGGGAGTCTTTAGTGGACCTCGGAGACCAGGTGACACTGCTCGGAAGGTAACATTACACTTAGCAGAAAGAGTTACCCAAATTAGCTGCAATAATGAGTCGTGATAATGATGTTAGGTGCGTTGGTGAGATACTGCATTTGTGTTACGATATCTTTTAACATTTACGATCTAATGAGTTAACTATATTGCGTTTCGAAAATGAGTTATTAAATTCAAGTACAGGTTTTGGGTTTTTTTTTTAATAGTTGACGTAACGATCTTGTGCTGCGATAATAAGTTGTAATACTATACCGATTACGATGTCCCAATAACGAGTGACGACAATACACCAGTACTTACTTTTACGATCGTGATTGTTACTCTTTTATGATGAGTTAACGAATACGAATAACGATAAGACACGAATATTAGTAATGTTGATAACAAAAATATTTATCATAGGATACTCGATTTATTTATATATTTATCTATTTACTTTCAGTGTTTGCTTAGGTAAAATGATCCGGTATTAGGCCTAACTTTAATATTGCTCGTGGTATAGGCCTCCTCATCCCTCGTATAGGCCTATGATAGCTAAACAAAACATGGATTATATTTTATTAAGATTAAATAGGCCTATACTGTACACACACACACACACACACACACACACACACACACACACACACACACACACACACACACCTTGCCAGACCAAAACCTAACCTAACCACAGAACCATATTCCTAATAGACCAGTTCCAACCAATTCCCTAATCATCACCAGACTCCCGTACCTATCACACAAACCTAACCTAACCAAACCAAATCCTTATGTGTTTAGCGGAGCACAGAGGTCCATTATCTACACATGAAATACAAATGACTTAAAAGCGTGTGTAAACCTCCAAGGAACCTCCAGTAATATCTAGTTAAATCAGGTGGGGTCTCCAAGGGGGCGGGAGGAGAGTGGGGTAAAGGGGGGGTCGGGGGTCGTGAGAGGTCGAAGGAAGTTGGGGAGGTCGTGGGGGTCAAAGAAGGTCACGGGAGGTCGAGGGGTAGTTGGGGCCGTGGTGATCAGTGGGGTGTCGGGGGGGGTAATTGAATAATGGACTGAGTGGGAGGTATAGGTCGTATTGAGAGGCATAGTCGTGCTAGGGGGGAGGGTAAGGGGTGGGTGGGGAGTAAAGGGAGGTGGGAGTAGGGGGAGGTGGGAGTAGGGAGAGGTGGGAGTAGGGGGAGGTGAGAGTAGGGGGAGGTGGGAATAAAGGGTGGGGGTAGAGGGAGTGTCTTGGTGTAATAATAATAATAATAATTTTTACATATGAAATATATACACACACACACACACACACACACACACACACACACACACACACACACACACACACACACACACAAAATAATAATAAGAAATAAAGGCATTTTTAACAAGAGAAACAAAAGCAGTAAATCCAGTTAAAAATATTAGCCTCAGGTGGGCAGTAATGGATGTCTCTACCCCTCTCCTCTCTCTTCTCCTCTTCCTCCTCTTCTCTCTCCCTCTCTACGCTCCCCTCCCTTCTCTCCCTCTCCCCTCTCCCTATACATCCATAAAGGCTTAATTATTCTCTATATCGAGTACCTCCTATATCAGGCCCGTCACACTGCCACACATAAGGTAACAATATTCTTTAATGTATTTCAAACAATTATAGGAACAAATCTATAAATATTGGCTAGGTTAGGTTAAGTTAGGTTAGGGAGATTTAGAAAGTAAGAGAGAGAGACAAACAGTAAAAGAGAAATAGAGAGAGATAAAGGGGAAAGAGATAAAGTAAAAGGAAGATAAAGAGAAACGGGAGATAGATATAGTAAAAGAGAGATAGAGAGTAACAGTAAAAGGAGACAGAAGCAGTCAGAGAGAGAAAAAAGAGAGACACACACACACACACAAGAGAGAGAGAGAGAGAGAGAGAGAGAGAGAGACAAGTCGCCGCAGGCTCGACCCTTTGGACCATGATAAACACAGTTCATTAATACTGCTCAGCCGCTGTCACAAGACGCTCTAAATGGATTCCAACTTTTTTCTAACCCGTAATCGGATAATGAAGCTTTATGGGAGTTGATATCCGACACCTCCACAACCCCACCTTGGTAACCGGCCAGAAAAAAAGGTTCTGTGTGTGTGTGTGTTATAATGTATATCTTAGGATTTAAAGAGTCAGTTCCTGGTGAAAAGTCAAAGTCGATTGGTTACTTCGTGAAGAATTTTAAGTTCAGGTTCAGATAGCTTAGTGAAGCCGAGGGATTTTCACGTTTTTTTTAGGTATATATTATTCTTAGTCAAGTTACCTGCAGTAGACTGTCATTCCATTTAGAAGTTAATGTTCATAATCGCGGTTATAAATTTTAGACTATAAGGTGTAGTAAAAATTTTATATATTAACCAATGCATAAAGGAACGTGTATATATATATAACTTATAATATTTAACTCAACTAATCTTAAATAATTCATTATATACTAAGAAACAATAACAACAAAGAAAAAATATAAAAAAATAATAATAAATAAAATCACAAAGACATACAAACATTCTAATAAAACCAAAAACAAAATAACAAAATAAAAATACCAAACACGTAAACAGAAAAAATAAAACTAGGCACGTACCCCCCCCCCCCCATCCCCCCCACACACACAAGATGGCGCTGAGACGTAGGAAGTAACAGGAACTGAATGCACCACAAACATACGAGCGACATAAAACACGGCATCTCCTGCATCTTACTAACTCCTGTGATCGCTTTAAGGTAATCCCCAAGACCGTGAACCCCTACCTCAAGTCGCTCACACCAAATCCGTGTATTCAGTCAAATCCGATAATCGAACCCTGGGTCTTTTCTTTCTTCTTGTCATCTTGTAGCCAGTTTGCCATATATAATTGAAAATAAGCAACAATAATAACAACAAAAACAACATCAGAGGGTTAGGTTAGGTTAGGTTGGGTTAGGTTACACTCCTATTTGATCAGGATTAATATGCTAAAGTGAACGCTCTCCTTGGTACAGGTTAAAATCAATAAATTAATTAATAAATTACTCATAGACAATAAACTCACTTTAATAAATCAATAACGTTCAATCACCCATTTTAATTTAAATTGATTTCACTAACCTGAAAGATAGAATCAAAATCAAAATATATACAAGAGATTTTTTTTTCAGTAATGTCGCCCTAATGACTTATGTTTGTTTGTTTGATTTGTTTGTTTATTAATTGTTTGTGTTTGTTTGTTTGTTTGTACGTTTTTTTGATCGTTTGTTTATTTGTTTTTGCCAAATTTTAATCTGAACATATATTAAGGTTATTGAAAAAAGTATCGTTAAAGGGGACGACTGGGTATCTAGATTTATTTTCAGCTCTACGGTATCGTGTTAGATCTATGCTTTATTGCTTAGCCACTCTGCATATACTGATAGATAGCCTAAAAAATTCCACTGGCCAATCAGAGATAATATGATTAGTCCAATCAGTAGGTCGTATAGATGTAAGCTTATGGGTACGTCTAAAATAAGGGGGCCTTTCCTAATCCTTTTACCTGATATAAAAGACAACTATAATCAACCAATCAGCAGGGCATATGAGGTAAGAAGATCAGAGACGACCAATGAAAAGCCGAGTATTACTACCTGGAACTTTTTCAGTTGTAAATACATGAACGTCTGATGGCGGGGTATTAAATGTGTGTTGGTAAAGCCTGAATCACCACATGTCGTCTTTATGTTGGTATTAATGTAATATATCTCTCTCTCTCTCTCTCTCTCTCTCTCTCTCTCTCTCTCTCTCTCTCACATACACACAAGACACTCAAACTGACGTGTCAAAGAAACTAATGAATATAAAATTAAAAATAAATAAATAAAAATATAAGCAAACACCTCAAGCAGGGAAGAATAGCCACGTCACCATGACAAGCGGAAAAAGGAATGTGTTTGTTTTTTGGGGGGATTATTAAGTAAAGAAAGCTAAGCGGTCAAATGTTTTCATAATGCCCCGCGTGTCTTGAGGCCAACATGCCAGGCTGTAGGAGGAGCCAAGACACTAGACCTGTTGGTTAAGGCAGATAAAAGAGAGACGGTGAGGGGCGGTGAGGGGTGGTGAGGGGTGGTGAGGGGGTGAGGGACGGTGAGGGGTGGTGAGGGGGTGAGAGGCGGTGAGGGGGTGAGGGGTGGTGAAGGACGATTAGGGGCAGCAGAAAAACCGCCTCCGAGGTTTTAATGGAGAGAAAGTAAGAATTGAAGCTTTTGAGGTGAAGAAATATAAATAATAAACTGTGAAAGGTGAAGAGCTTGGAATGTTAAGCTTTTGGGGGAAGAAAAAAGTAAACTTAAACTTCTTAAAGATGAAGAAAAGCTTAACCAAAACTCCGGCTAAAGAAAATACGAGTCAGAGATGTAAAAAAAAATAATATAACTCAATTTTCTAAGGTGGGGGGGGGGGGGTTGAAATTAGTGGCTTAAAAGACAAAGAAAATGTGAAGGGGAAACGTAAGAGAAAGCAAACTGACGAAACGAAATAACGAAACGAGATAAATGGAAAGTCAACAAGAGAACTAATGCTTGGAACTACACAAAATGAGCAGTAAGGTGCTTGTGAGACGAGAGAGAGAGAGAGAGAGAGAGAGAGAGAGAGTTTTGGATATAAGAATGACAGAAAGATGATAAGAATGTTGGACATGCTACAGGACAAAAGAATGAGAGTTTGGGACATATTAGAACAGAAAAATAAAGAGTTTTGGACATTATAAAACAGGAGAGTGAGCATCTGCATTCATAGAGCTGACAAACGCATCTAAAAATACACCTACCAAACTAAGACTTGTACAGCACCCGTAACACAACACCAGACAAACTTTCCTATCTCTCACAGCAACGTAACAACAACCTCTCCTCTCCTCTCCCCCCCCACTCTTCCCCTCCCCCACCCCTCCTTTCTTCCCCCCACCCTTCCTCCCCACCCCTCCCCTACCCAACCCCCGCCACCACCACCTTTGTTTACATTCAAAGAGAACGGGGGCACGGACCAACCAACTGAGGCCGATAATAAAGGGAACGAAGTCCAAAGTATCAGATTCTAAGCCAATTCTTAACACATATAAAGGATCGAGGCGCCATTCAGAGCCGATGAAAAGGTGATTGAGAGAAAGTATTAATGAAAATCACCCGCGGGGAAAGTTTACTTGGTGAAGGGCTGAAAATAACGAGAAAGAAACTGAGAAGACGGTGAAAGGAGAACTTTTAGGTGTGAATGATTCTGTCTTTATTACTTTTGCTAATTTTAACATCTACCTGTGTGTGTGTGTGTGTGTGTGTGTGTGTGTGTGTGTGTGTGTGTGCTTTGAGTTCCTTTTACAGTGTTTTCGTCGATATTTTATGTTTATCTTTACTTTAAATCATTTTCGGAAACATTACACACACACACACACACACACACACACTTAATAGCTACAGTGACCAGCAAAGCTCAGTATTAAATAAAAACCCATACATTAAACTCCCCCCCCCCCCTTATTGTATCCAGGGATTGAAAAAATTTCCCCTGGACCTGAGGCTAGTAGAGGCCGGCACTGCATTCGACCACCTTCATAACCTCACCTGTAATGTTAGGTACCAATTTACACCTGGGTGGGTTGAGGGGTGCTCTGGGCGCCAACCAGGGATTAAGAGGAGGTATATAGTCAAGTTAAAGTCTTCGGGGATTATATAGTATTCACCCTATTGGCCGCCATGTTTGCAATCAGATCACACTAGCAGTTACGTCAAAATGTCAACAAACAAGCGAGAATCTGAGAATTCCTCGACTTAATCTAAAGTAAAAATTAACTCCTTTTATTCTCATAATTACTATTGGTCTGAGGCCATACGTCACGTGGACCGCTATGGCCAGACGAGGTACACCCCCCCCCCCCCTCCCGTATGTTTGAGCCCGTGGCCAGCAGGATATATTTGTCCCTCTATTCATCCTCCCATAAGCCGATTACCTTTAAGTTGAAGGCTGACGGGACTGGCACCACCACGCCAGGCCTCCCAAACCATGGATTGAGGTGGAGTGTTGAAACTCACTACTCCAGGGCGACTCCTACTCCTCGTCCTGCACAGAGAGGAGAGGGGTGTGTGTATATATTGTTATTGATATTACGTGTTGGTGTTCTGCCCAGGGTTTATCTTAAGGCCAGAGGGGGAGGGTGTTGGTCAGGTGTGTGTGTGTGTGAAGGTGTTCCAATGTGGGGGGGGGTGATTTCACGGTGGTCCAGAGCTGCACGTTATAATCTGTTCCGGCTTCCCAACCTCCTCCTCTATCCCTCCCTCCCTTCCTCTCTCCCTCCCTCCCTCCATCCATCCCTTCCCGCACATACATACACACACACACACATCACACCCTTTGTCTCTCTCTCTCACACACACACACCTCGTCTCTCCCCATACATCACACGTAAGCTCACGCACGAAATATTAATCTCTCTCTCTCTCTCTCTCTCTCTCTCTCTCTCTCTCTCTCTCAACATACAGACTAACATAGCCCAGTCGTACACAAACAAACACATAGACCAGACATACATAAACACATACACCGGGACCTACACACAGCCCGCATGCAAAGACTCAACCAGACTTACACACAGACAACGAAGAAAGACACAGACAGATGGACAGACTTGCGGGATTAAGGGCATTAGTTCCTGTCAAACCGAGGAGAAAAATATATAATCGGATCATTTGTTCTGTTGCCCAGCTGATGTGTGGGTCACGGGGTCTGTCTGCTGATGGTCCGGGGTCTGTCTGATGCTGTTGTGTAGGACAGGAGGGTCTGGTGTATTGGTTGGATCTAGCGTAGGGTAGTTTGACGTAGGACATGGTCTAACGTAGGGCATGGTCTGACGTAGGGCATGGTCTGACGTAGAGCATGGTCTGACGTAGGGCATGGTCTGACGTAGGGCATGGTCTGACGTAGAGCATGGTCTGACGTAGAGCATGGTCTGGTTTAGGATAGGGAATGACGTAAGGTAGGGTCTGGCGTAGAACAAGGCCTGGCGTATGTGGAAGGGTCGCCATAAGCCTGTACAGTAGTGTATAGAGGTAGAGTTGAGCGGCACTAAAGGGCTGCCATAAAGCTGTAGATCAGGATCTTGTAGTGGTAAAAGTACTGCCATAAAACGGTAGAGCATAGTGTGGTGGTGGTGGTCGGACTGTACTTAAACTTTAGTGTAAGTGTAAGTGTGTGTGTGTGTGTGTGTCGGAGCTGCTTTATCACAACACACTAATATTTCTCAAACATTTTTATTTTAGTCCATGATCTTCCCGAGTCATCTAATCTACCATTTTGTTTTTAGTCTTAGTCTGATTATGAAGCCCTAACTACTGTATACTTGCTCCGAATATGTTGAGGGTTGGATTCGACTGCTTCGAAATTGTCAATAACTGGATGAATTTTATCGAATTTGTGGATATTTGGATATATTTTTTGTTTTATTGTTTGTGATCTTTCTATCCCTGGCCCCAACTGCTTCGAATATACTCCTTTGTCTGGATGATACCGAACCCTCAGATTCAGTCCCAAGTGGTTTATTCGTTACAGATTCGTTAATAATGTAATGAAGCTGTTTCTAGATTATGAGTATTTAAATCAGGCAACTTAGAAACCAGTGAACCTTAAATCTGACTGTTTCGAAACCACTGATACATTAACTCGAGCTTATTAAAACTTCGAAACCATCGATAGTTAGGTTCAGTCTGCTTCGAAATTACCAATACTTTTTTTTTTAGGTCAAGACCATTATATCAAATAACAGCTTCAACTTGGGCTAATTCTAAATCTGTCAAACCTTTAGTCAAATCATAGCTTCAAAAGACTCGATCCTTGAGGTTAGATTATTTCCGAAGCCTTTAACTGTTCGAGACGATATAAACAACCCCCCCCCCCCCCTCCTCCTCCTTTTCGGCAAGTTCAGTCTTAAATCATGAAGCCCAAATGACTTCTGGAAATTTTTATAACGACGAGATAATTAGTTTTCGTATTATAAATGAGGTTAATAGCCTGGAAAATCTTTACGGTCATCTTGAGTCCCATGGGCATTCGGGTTCGCACGTGACTGACACCACCACCAGAGGTCATTTTTTCCCTCGTGGAAATAAAATAAAACTGTATCTGGTGTTATCTGAAGTGTTTGTGGTGGACTGTTGGCCTTAAGAAATGTGATAATATGTCTTCAGCGTAACACTGTGGAAATAATTGTGTTTTTTTACCTGGCTTGTGGAAATAGTTACGTTTTATTACCTGACTTGTGGAAATACTTATATTTTATGGACTGGTTTATGGAAATAATATGTTCAATGACCTACCTTGTGGAAATTTATGTTTTATGACATGACTTGTGGAAATTAATGTTTATTTCCATCACTACTGTGAAAATATTTAAGTCTTTTGTGATAGAATTTAGCAGTGACTTAATCTATTACCGATTGGGAACACCACTATGGATTATAATATAAAATAGCTACCAAAATTAAATTTACCCTCATAAAACTGAACACCCTTGAAAAAAAAAATACCAAATTCTTAATAAATGACTCGTAAGCTAATGTGATGAAATAAAAAATAAAATATATATAAATTAATAAATATTGTCGATTAAATTATGACACCAGCGTTAAATTATATTAGTAGTAGTAGTAGTAGTAGTAGTAGTAGTAGTATAAAATGGTGGCGAAGGTATGGCTATTGGGGGAGGCTGGAGGTCATTACTGTTGTTATTATTATTAGCCTTATCATTACTATTATTATTAGAGTTCTCATTATCCTGACCCTGAGTTTTATAGCGTTGTTTACGTGTTATGCACCTGTGATGACGCTTGTTTATGGTGACGTGTACGGCCGCCAGTACAGCTGTTAATGGAGGAGTCGCCCTGTTATATGGCCATAATTCTGCGTTAGGTGGCAATGAGTGATTTGGGTTTTTCCCCGTTTTATTACCCTAAATGTGTGTGTGTGTGTGTGTGTGTGTGTGTGTGTGTTAATAGATTTTTTTATTCGATTTTGTTTTCTTTGTTGGTTTTTGTAATCAGCTCCCACCCTCAACACACACAGACATATACACACGCGCACACACACACACACACACACACAGCCAATAACTCGTCAGGTCGGTCACATCAACGCAACTTATCAAATTGAAACTTTCACACAAACATATTATTTCGGGCCGACTTCCGAAGTTAGTGGGTGATCCATACCGCTTGTTTGCTATCTAGTTTGCTTATCGAAATGTTTTACTTACTTGTTTACTTTTCAGGTTGATTGTTTTGCCTTTTTTATCCTTATTTTGTCCTTGGTTGATTTTCATTAATTTATATTATTGTTATTTTTGTTTTTACGTTTATTTACTTTCCTGTTTGTTTTTAATCTCTCTCTCTCTCTCTCTCTCTCTCTCTCTCTCTCTCTCTCTCTCTCTCTCTCTCTCTCTCGTAGGCCTAGTACAGGGGAAAGGTCACAGCACCATCCTGGTCGACCTCTTTCGTCAATAGATCATTTGGAGGCATTTCCAACTGATCTGCATAAACAATGAAGCGACAGTGTCACGTAACTCTGAGAGGGGAGTGAGGGAGGGAAGGAGAGATGGAGAGAGGGAGAGAAGGAGAGAAGGAGAGAGGGAGCAAAGGAGAGAAGGAGGGGAGAGGAGGAGGAAGGGAGAGGTAGGGGAAGGGAGCTTAACTTGTCTTTCAATTCAACAATAGATCATTGATTATTCAAATTGTTACACCCTGTTTTGCCTATGTCATTATCATTGTCATCGTCATCATCACCACCACTAACATCATCATCATCATCATCATCTTCATCATTATCGTCGCTATTACCATTATTATCATTATTATTATTAGTAGTATTAGTATTACACCCATCCACCCTCCACCTACTCACTCACACCCAACCCACACACACACACCTTCCCCTACCACATCCACACATTCACACATCCACACATTAAACCCCAAGACCACAGTAACCCCTCTCCTGTACGCCAAGTTCAGCGACTAGGCGTGAAGGTGGTAAACTAGGCGCCATCTTGGTTCCGCTGATGAAGATGAATAGCTGGAAATATTCAACAACACCATTCATGATCATTACGGGTTTTAGCGACGCATCCAAGAGAGGAGAAGAGTGACGTGTGATAAAGACGGATGAATGGAGTGTATGTGTGTATGTATGTGTGTGTGTGTGTGTGTGTGTGTTTTCGTGTGCTTGTATGTTTTTGTGTTTGTGTATGTGTGGGTTGTGGGTTTTTCTAGTGTGTGTGTGTGTGTGTGTGTGTGTGTGTATGTATGTGTGTGTGTGTGTCTTTTGTGTGTGTGTGTATATATGAATTTTTCTTCTGAATACATGTAAGTTATGGACGTCCGTGTATGAGAATATGTGTATGTGTCTGTGTGAACATTTGCATACAGTCATGGCAATATGAACACTTCGCACACGCACATGAATATCCTCGTATACACATTTAGAAAGAAAAAAAATAGCAAATATTCATCTCATACATACTAGCATTTTGGGGACATGCAAATAGGACCATGAACATATAATACAACAAGGTATATTGTATATGTATATTACACGCATACATTATTTCAAGGTATTTGTGAACGTGTATATAATTTATGTGAAATACTGGAGTCGTATATTGTATGAACACTGTGTAGAGGCATAATTGTGTGTATGACTGTAAGACTGCGTGTGTGTGTGTGTGTGTGTGTGTGTGTGTGTGTGTGTGTTGCTAAGTGGTTATGAGATGATGAAGCATAATCACACACACACACACACACACACACACACACACACACACACACACACATTTAACCATGAATTAAACCATCACTTAATTCCCTTAAGCCCCTCTAATACTCAACCACACATTAACTATTCACATTAAAGGACAAACTAAACACACTCTGAACCCCGTCCCTTTAAACACCTCCATAACAGACAGACAGACAGACAGAACAGAATTGTGACAGAAAGAGAAAGAGAGAGAGAGAGAAAACACGTATCAATACCATGAACACCAACTGGGGGGGGGGGGGGATAGATTATAATATACCCACCGTGGCATAGACTATAGTCCTGGGAGGCATATTATATGAGTATATTTTAGACCAGAGAGTATTTATGCCTCGTCGATACTCTTGTTATGTAAATTCAACAACAGCTATGAGGTAAGAGACCAAACCCCGTCCACACATAATTTCTCTTACACCTGCGATTTTTTTTTTTTTTTTTTTGAGCTATAAAATATTTTCGATGTTAGTATTACTTAGCTTACCGTAAGAGAGAGAGAGAGAGAGAGAGAGAGAGAGAGAGAGAGAGAGAGAGAGAGTGTGTGTGTGTGTGTGTGTGTGTGTGTGTGTGTGTAGAAGCAAAATTTAAAGGCTCTATAAACACAAACATAAAGCGACTCTGTAAACAAACACACACACATCAAAGGACTCTGTCAACACACCGTACTTGTGATAAGTTACAGCACCAACGCGGTAAATTTAAATAGTGAATTATGAATGTATAGCAAGGTGATGAAAGGAGTAAAGGTGCTTATGAGGATTAATTAAGTCGGGTCTTTTCAATGGTGGTAATTAGACCTCACTCAAAGGGTCATACAAGGATGGTGGAGAAAGGTCACGGACACACGCCTCAAACGCTATAGAATATTACTTTCATGTTTACAAAATACATAAAAGTACGTAACAGCAAGTTCTTTTATGTAAGCTTCAGTACAATGTTTCTTTATAACACAAACAGATGTGAAGAGATTAGTCAAAGTATAGGTATGTGTGTGTGTGTGTGTGTGCGTGTGTGTGTGTGTGAGTGTGTGTGAGTGTGTGTGTGTGTGTGTGTGTGTGTGTGTGTGTGTGTGTGTGTGTGTGTGTGTGTGTGTGTGTAAGCATTGTAAAAAAATTAACCTCTCAGATATAATACTTTAATGTTGGTTCAATTTTCTATGATATTTAAACTTTGATAATATTCTACTGGACGGAGAAGTATTAAAAAGTATTAATGCATTTCTAAATATACCAACACGTAGCGTCTTTTTATATAGTCATTATGTGAGTGAGTCTGCCCTGAGGACCTCTTACAGCATCAATTTACTGTATGACTGACCTGCTGGACCCTTGGCTGCCTCACAGTACCATAGTCACACAGGGGATGAGGCTTACGTGTTAAAATTTTCTACAAACACCACTTTTTACATAATGAGACTCTAACCCCACATTTTACATAAATACAAGGTACTACACACACACACACACACACACACACACACACACACACACATTTTTTTTAGTCGAGTGAACTCTGTTGTGCTTTTAGCCTCGCTGGGTATAGCCACACCCCACATCTCTTCACAGGAAAAGTAATCGCCAGATATTCTTTGACAGTGTGCGGCAAACTCTAACAAACTCGGTGACAACAATAACAACAGTGCCGGGTGAGTGATTCCCGGCCAGCGTGGGAGGGGGACGCGAGGGGCGGTCATTGTTGACAGTTTTCACCGGCCAGGTTTTGTGCAATAGAATTATTCGAACCGACGCGAAAATGTCCAGATTCTGGCGTGGGTTGAAGGCCGGTATGAGTGCAGTATATACAGTATATATATATATATATATATATATATATATATATATATATATATATATATATATATATATATATATATTTTATGAAAATCCACAATGAAAACGTGGATAAGATCAAAACTGATAATATGTTACATAAATTTATTTGTCAGTGGCCCAAGGTTAAAAATGCTTTAAAAACCTTTGATCTAGATGTATGATAGTTATTTTGTGGGTCCCCTTTTTTCTGACCTGACTTGACTAGTCACGTCACCACCCTTCTCTTAAGCTCCTCTACGTGTGTGTTGGTGTGGGGATTAGTGGATGTCATCATTTTGACCTGACCTCATGTTTTTAGGTCACCCTGTATATTTAAGCCTCTCTCTGTCCATGTAATCCAGTTGCCTCTGAAGATGTCTTGAATAAAGACGAAAGCTAAGGTACTCCGTTGTTTCCATTTTCCCGTGTGATTTTATCAAGATATATATATATATATATATATAAGTGCAAGTAAATCACTGTAGGTGCGCGTGATCTAGGTATATGCTGATAACCACCAGGAAAGAAGAAAACACGATATTCCCAAGCGCTTTCGTGTAATTCACATCTTCAGGGGTGAGTACAGACTAGTCTGTACTCACCCCTGAAGATGTGAATTACACGAAAGCGCTTGGGAATTTCGTGTTTTCTTCTTTCCTGGTGCTTATCAGCATATATATATAAATATATATATATATATATATATATATATATATATATATATATATATATATATATATATTTTATGAAAATCCACAATGAAAACGTGGATAAGATAAATCTTGATAAAATCACACGGGAAAATGGAAACAACGGAGTACCTTAGCTTTCGTCTTTATTCAAGACATCTTCAGAGGCAACTGGATTACATGGACAGAGAGAGGCTTAAATATACAGGGTGACCTAAAAAACATATATATAACTGTGTCAAAGGATATTTATATCATATATGGTATAAAGAGAAAATCCCCATGTTCTGTGTATTAGAGATTGTTGATATTGTTATAGATACGGAGTCTTTACTTCGCTGGGATAAAGAGGACTATAGAGTTTGATGCTGGGTGAAGGCTCGTGAGTGTGTGTGTGTGTGTGTGTGTGTGTGTGTGTGTGTGTGTGTGTGTGTGTGTTTATGTGTGTGTGTGTGGAAATAATAACGATCATGATATAGAGATATATTACTCAACAATACAGGAAAATATAATAATAATTATGATCCATCTATCAATATACTACACCATCACATCACCACAACACACCACCCCCACACCACACCACCCCCACACCACAACACCCCCACACCACACCACAACACCCCCACACCACAACACCCCCACACCACAACACACCACCCCCACACCACAACACCCCCACACCACACCACAACACCCCCACACCACACCACCCCCACACCACAACACCCCCACAACACACCACCCCCACACCACAACACCCCCACACCACACCACCCCCACACCACAACACACCACCCCCACACCACAACACCCCCACACCACAACACCCCCACACCACAACACCCCCACAACACACCAGAACACCTTCATTAACCTCAACGACCCCTACTCTCACTGCTATTAATAGAGGCCAGTCATTAAGAGTGTCATTATAATCCCAGGACAAACAAGGGCATTACTGAGAGCGAAGATAAATATGTAATAATTTCTACACGTCAGAGCTGATAGGATCGATGTTGGGCAAATGTTGTGTCTAAAATTAACATATGTTCTAGCTGTATGTTTTATAATGTTACCTGTATGGTTTAAGTTTTTTTTACAAGTATTATCGTGGCTTAGATATATTAAGTGATTTTTTTTAGTTGCAGGATAAACAGCGTCAAATGTAGCATCTGTAGATACTTGATAAAGATATTGGTTATTTTTTCTTCTTACAGGATTTGAAGGATGAATAGACACACACATTCTAGGAAAAAAACTCCTTTTTTTTACAGTATGAACAGTACCAGAGAGAGATATGTACAAAACGTGTATCCGAGGGAAAAAAACGTTATGTCAATTTTATTTCGGAGGATGGACAACGTCACTCGAGCGTTGGTTATCAAAAGTCTACACTAGAAAAAGTACATCACCTGCTGTAGCCTCCCTTTACTGTTAGGTGTGACACGTTCAGGTACACATAACGACGCTCCTCACCTGCATGTGATGGAAAGTCGCACACGCGATATATCCCCGAACGCCGTCTAACAACCCCCTCCCAAGTACGATAATTATTGAAGCGTTGGAAGCAAGTACACGTTGGATTGGCTGTGTGTGTGTATGTGTGTGTATTTATCTGTGAGGGTATGTATATATGTGTGTATATATATGTATGCGTTTTATGTATGTATATATGTATATATGTATATATGTATGTATATATGTATATATGTATGTATGTAATAATAATAATAATAATAATAATAATAATAATAATAAACGGTTTATTAATAGAGTTGCAGCCGGTGGCTGAAAATATACAGACTTACATTTGAGTTAGACATAATGATATAATATACATTGAATACATTTACATGTATGTATGTATGTATGCATGTATGTGTATGTATGTCTGTATGTGTATGTGTATGAACAGCGTGTGTGTGTGCACGTGTGTGTCAGTATGGTCGTCCACCGCCACTGTCACCACCAAGATGAAGTGCGATAGTTTACCTGCCACTTAGTTCCGAGTCAGGACAAATTAGTCTCCCCTAAATTAGCGTGACTATGCACAGTGTTTGGAGAGACTCGGAGGCTCACTCACCCGTGATATATTCAGCGCAAACTTATCAACTTGTGTAAAATATTGTGTAAAGTCTGTAAATGTGTGTGTAAAAAAAACTGTAAAAATTCTGTAGTAAATTCTGTGTAATTATGTTGTAAATTCTGTAACATTCAGTAATGTTATACACCATCTTCACCACTATTACTATTAATGCCATAATTATAGTATCTTAGTAGTAGTAGTAGTAGTAGTAGTAGACATCATCATCATCATCATCATCATTAAGTGGATCAGCGGCCAATAATTAACATCCACCCGCAAAAAACACAGTAGCACACACACACACACACACACACACACACACACACACACACACACACACACCACACACACACACACACACACACACACACACACACAAAGGTTCTCAATAATATAGATCAAATAGCCTAAACAGATGTCGAAGTCGAGCAGAAATATCCAAAAAGCTTCCCTTAAGAGGTGCAGTATGGAAGAGGAGGAGGAGAAGGAAGGAAGAGACGGAGAAAAAGAGGAAGAAGAGGTGTAAAGGGAGTTGGGGAAAGGAATATGTAGAGGAGGAGAAATAGAAAGTGGAAGACGAAGACAAGGAGAAGAAGAGGTGTAAAGAAGAGGAAGACTAAGATAGATTGGGGGAAGACAAAGAAAAGGAGAAGGAAGAAAAAGGCATGGGGGAGGAAGACGAAGAGAAGGAGGGGTAGGAAGAAGAAAAAGAAGACAATAAGGAGGATGACAAACACAAGGAGAAGACAAGGAGGAAGAGAAAGACAACAAAGAGAAAGAGAAAGACAAGAAGGAGGAAGAGGAAGAAAAGGATGAAGAGGACGACAAGAAAGAGGGGGAAGAGGAAGACAAGGAGGAGGAGGAGGAGGGGGGGGAAACAAGAAAGAGGAGGAAGAAGAGGAAGACAAGAAGACAAGAAAGACGAGGAAGACAAGAAAAAAGAGAAACAGAGGAAGACAAAGAGGACTAACCCTTACGTCCACCTACACCACAGAAAAGGCCCGCTACAGCGCCCGCCTTGGTTGCTAGCGGCGTCGACCCGGCCAGGTGAATAAAGACGTCTTCACCTGGTGACAGCAGAATGGACCGGGTAACGAAGCCGCCTCCTTACTGGTCTATTGTCCCAGGCGGTCGACACTCTCCTGCCTTGCCCTACACCCTGTCACTAGCACCACCTCGTTCACTCTTGCCTTCCTCCCTCCCTACCTCCCTCCTTCACTCCTTCCTGCTAACTCTTCCCCCCTCCCTACCTCTCTTCCTCCTTCATTTTACCTTCACAAACCCCCTCCCTTTTTCCATCCCTCCTTCCTCCCTCCGACCTCCCTTCCTCCCTCCTTTTATCTTCACAATCTCCCTCCCTATGTCCCCCCTACTGCCCTCACAACCTCCCTCACCAACGTAGGCGTTAGTAGCGCTACGTTCTCTGTTCTACTCTTTAGTTACCAATGAATTACGATTTCTCTTTGACTCGCAGGCTGTGTTAGTGGTTTGGTCTGTCTGTCCCTGGACGAGAGAAGAGTGACTATAAGGTCTTGTGGGTTTCAGTGTTGGAGTTTCTCGGAACACAACTAGACTGGACAGTTTCTACACAATGATAAAAGAAAAAGCACAATCTTCGCTATCATTTGGTGGAGGTGAACTGACATGAATTTTAGTCTCAAGTTACGACCCAAAACAACTTGTGATTTAAAATACTTATGGGGTTTGTTTATTTGAGTCCCTTGATTGATGTCTGTGAGTGAGTTGTTTCTTATTTTGATGAGGTTTATGAGTTGAGGTTTATGAGTTTGTTCGTTATGTTTGGATGTGTGAGCTTTGTTTCAGGGAGGTGGTGGTGAGGGGGTGAGGGGGGGGGGGAAGTGGGGGATGTAGGGGTAACTGGCATGGAAATTGTAATCTTTTATGATATATTTTTTGTTTATACCCGAGAAGAAAAAATCCTGAAAGCTTTTACACACACACACACACACACACACACACACACACACATAGGGAATGGCTTACGAGTGCGACATTAATATTGAAAAAGTGAATGTTAAGTAATAATAAAACAGGAATTTGACGTAAAATGCGGATATATTACTCCTGTACACGGAGGCTCTCTCTCTCTCTCTCTCTCTCTCTCTCTCTCTCTCTCTCTCTCTATCATTTAAATATGAGAATTAAAAATATACCAAACGGAAACCCACGACGATTTAATTTATATATTTTTCTTAGGTGTCTTGTTACTCTGGCAACACTGTATATGGAAAAGTACTCTCGCTCTTGTTGGTAACCCTGATGATGTTTCTGTCAGATTATAAACAAATATTGTGTGTGTGTGAGGGAAAGAGATGGTGGTGCACATATGGTGAATAGGGAGGATGAAGAGAGAGAAGGTTTTAACACACACACACACACACACACACACACACACTAAACCACCATCAGCACCTTTAATAAACGAAGCAAAAACCAAAAACAAAAACATTAAAATAAGCCATCAAAGGAGTGAAGTCATCTGCTTACGCCATCATCGAGGTAATTACACGCTGGCTTAAGGATGTATTTTCCCCCCACCATAAAAATCCAAAGACGGGAAAATTACTCCTTGGGGGGGAAAAAAACTCAACATCTTTTTTTAATGATTTTTTTCTTAAGTGTTTTCTATTGTAGGTTAGGTTAGGTTAGTTCCCCAAAAATCAGGCAGGAGTGATGTCATACTATCAAAGGGATTGAGTAGCCTATACTTGGACGTCGATGCCTTGATACAGGATTTAATCGTTTATATTTTTTCGTTTTGTTTTTAATAAATTTATCATTTTTGTGGTGGAATTTTCACTTTCGCTTTGATTAGGAAAGTCAGAATTAAAAACAAAACAGAATAAGAGAGACACACTGCTTTTTATTGTGTTTTATTTATGATATATTAAAATAAATTACATAGTTACCTCAGCCGTCAGGAATAACACATCAAACCTACTACAATACCTGAGCCAGCACTACCTACACCTACCTGTAATTAGCTGACACACACACACACACCGACCTCACACACACACACACACACACACACACACACACACACCCCGACCTCACACACACACACACACACACACACCCCGACCTCACACACACACACACACACACACACACACACACACACACACCCCGACCTCACACACACACACACACACACACACACACACACACACACACACACCGACCTCACACACACACACACACACACACACACACACACACACCCCGACCTCACACACACACACACACACACACACACCGACACACACACACACACACACACACACACACACACACCCCGACCTCACACACACACACACACACACACACACACACACACACACACACACCTCACATCACCACCACCAGGGTTATCAAAATCATATTTCATATTACTCGAACCTCTAGTCTTGGGGGGGGGGGGAGGAAGAGACGGGCCCACTTCATCACTTTCACTGCTAAAGACATGTTCCATTCAGTCCATTATCCCTTGTTTAAATACACGTCGGGTTAGGCCAGTCATCCGCCCACCACAATCCTACCTGCTCTGAAATACTCGTGAAATACATAACCCGTGTTGGATGGTGGTGGTGGTGGTGGTTGGTGGTGGTGGTTGTGGTTGGTGGTGGTGGTTGGTGGTTGGTGGTGGTGGTGGTGGTTGGTGGTGGTGGTGCATGACGTGTGTGTGTGTGTGTGTGTGTGTGTGTGTGTGTGTATTATTGTGTAATCGTGTGTATCATCCTAGGGAAAAAATAAATCACCATATGAATGATATTTTAGTAACAGGGCCCAACGTGTTAATGTAACTTATTGTGATTGTTTTCCCCAGTGGTAAATTGATGTTAAGAATGATACTTCAGAATGTTAAAATGTGTGGATGTTGTGTATGGTTGTGTTTGTTTGTTTGTTTAGGTGATGTTTTATGTGACCATTATTATTATTATTATTATTATTATTATTATTATTATTATTATTATCAAGTAGGGGTCACGGTAATTAGCTTCATTAACACAATTTATTCCCTACTTACACGCGAGGAAAAAAAAGAGTTAAATACTTATACTTAAAACACTACTTTTTTTCGTCTTCTAAGTTGTGGTAGTGAGATACGATCCTGTATGGTACTTGTTCACGAAGACAGTAATGGCGGGGATAATTAGGGTGAGTGGAGGATAATGAAGATAATTAGTCAGGGAGGCATAAGGGTAATAATGACAGTAATTAACTCAAATTGGACGAAAAAAGAAAAGAGGAAGAGTAAGGAAGAGGGTGAAATGTATGTGGGTGAGAAAATAAGAATAAATATAGGAAAATAGAAAAATGAAATTAAAGGTCGCGGACAGACAGACACCCACACGTACATATACACAGGTGCACATATAGTACACACACACACACACACACACACAGACATACATCCCCCAAGCACAATAAAGCAATTTAAAAAACAAAACAAAAAATAATTCCTCTTCAGACACACATGCGAGGCAAATAGAACAAAGAAATTAAAAAAAAAACAGGAATTATGAGAAAAAAAAAAAAAAAACACAAAGGATCAAGCGTCAACGATGAGGCAGAAATGATTTAATGTCTGAGAGGCGAGAAAAACAAGGGAGATCTTTAATGACATTACGAACTATTACAGCCTTTTATGTCATGCTTGTTTATGGCCTTGATAGTGAGGGGTTAAGGTCAGGGGGAGGGTGAGGGAGTGACGGTAGGAGAGGGGAGGAAGGGTAGGAGAGGGGAGGAAGGGTAGGGTTTGGGTGAGGGAGGAAGGGTAGGAGAGGGGAGGAAGGGTAGGGTTTGGGTGAGGGAGGAAGGGTAGGAGAGGGGAGGAAGGGTAGGGTTTGGGTGAGGGAGGAAGGGTAGGAGAGGGGAGGAAGGGTAGGGTTTGGGTGAGGGAGGAAGGGAGTGGCGGTAGGGGGGATGGGGGGAGGATAGGGAGGAATAAAGAAGAAACACAGAGATGGAGAGAAAAAAGAGGGAGGGAGGAGGGGTGAGGAACTTAAGTGATGGAGTGTAGACAATGACAAAGTGAAGGAAGAGGAAGGTTATTGATTAAGGAGGAGGAAGGATAATGAGGTAGGAGGGAGAGTGATGGAGGTACGAGAGAGAGAGAGAGAGAGAGAGAGAGAGAGAGAGAGAGAGAGAGAGAGAGAGAGAGAGAGAGAGAGAGAGGGGGGGGGAGGAGGGGGGCGATAATGTGTAGAGAATGTAATCAACAGCGACACAGCAGGCTGGAGAGCCAAGAGATGATACCTACCCACATCCATTCCCTCTCCCCTCTCCCCTACTCCTCCTCACCCCACTCCTCCTCACCCCACTCCTCCTCATCCCACCCTTCCCTCTCCCCTCTCCTCCTCACCCATCTTCCCCCTCAACAAAGTCCCTTATTCGCCTTAAGCTGAGTTAATATCGCCTGATGTTCTGCGCCTTCCTAATGATGTTGCAAAGGCTGGGTAATATTGCAAGGGTGATATAATGTTGCAAAGGCTCGGCAATATTACAAAGGTTGTATGATATTGAAAAAGCTTAGTGATTTTGCAATTGTTGGGCAATATTACAGAGGCTGGATGATGTTGCAAAGAGTGAATGATGTTGCAGAGTTAGAAAATATTGCAGAGAGGAGTGGGGAACTGATGTTGTGGGGTGACCTGAGTGATATTGATCCTGGTGAAGGATTTTATTAAGAGGTTCTTCATGATGTTGGAAGATAATGAAGTATGTTGTCTGTAGAACCGTGATTGACCCCAGTACCGTGATTGACCCCAGAACCGTAATTGACCCCAGTACCGTGATTGACCCCAGAACCGTGATTGACCCCAGAATCGTAATTGACCCCAGAACCATGATTGACCCCAGTACCGTGATTGACCCCAGAACCGTAATTGACCCCAGAACCGTGATTGACCCCAGTACCGTGATTAACCCCAGTACCGTGATTGACCCCAGAACCGTAATTGACCCCAGAACCGTGATTGACCCCAGTACCGTGATTGACCCCAGAACCGTGATTGACCCCAGTACCGTGATTGACCCCAGAACCGTAATTGTACCATTCTTCACAGGACTGAGAATCCCCCTTCCCCCCTCCCAAATCACCATCAATAGCCCCAGTATTGTGATTTACCCAACCACCAACTACAAACACTGAAATTACCCCCTCCAAGTATCGTGAGTGTCCCCCTACGCGTGTGATTGACCCAAGCAGTGTGATTACCTGTACTTGTAGTCACTATTTCAGCCTTAGTAGAGTGATATGTCCGGTTGTTCGATGAGGTATTCAGAGAGTTACTCCAAACAGGCCTTTGAAGTTCTAATATAAGCTGTTCGTTGACCATCATGGATTACACTACACTGGGCTGAATACGTGTGTGTGTGTGTGTGTGTGTGTGTGTGTGTGTGTGTGTGTGTGTGTGTGTGAAACCAGTAGCAAATCCTTGTATAAACACACGAGCACCACACACACACACACACACACACACACACACACACACATACATACAAGAAGTATACACAATCAAACACAACCATACGTAAACAAACACACACAAATAAAACTATACACACATACAACCAAAACAAACACATATACACACACACACACACACACACACACACACTAAAACAAACACCACCCAAACACCAATATAACTAATTACCATAAGCAAATAAACACCAACTCCTCCTTCTACCTCCTTGGCAAAAAATCCTACCCCAATATTCCCCCAAACATTGAAAATCTAAACACACACACACAAAAAAAAAACAAGATAAAAAAAAACGTTGAGAAAGAAGCAAAGCAAGATAACAAGACCATCATTTGACGTCTGGAAAAAAAATTTGCATATTGTAAATTTGCATTTTAAATCAGGCGAGAAGCGAGAGGTGTAAGTTGCCATTCGGTCTCCGTGTTGATAAAACTTTCCTCGGTTTTTATTGTATTATTTTGTATAAATCTGTTTCCTTTTTTTACGTTATTTTTTTTCTTTTTTTTAAATCATAAAAAAGAAAAAGAAAAAAAAGTTAGTTTCCTTTAAATTATCATTGAGTTGCTCTCATTCCTTCCACCTGTATAGTACATATTATTGGGAATCCATCCACAGGTGAGAGACTAACACCTTATACCATTGTCTTATTGAAATTCTATAATCATCGTGTTTACTTCTTCTTCTCTCAAGGCCACAAGGGCAAGTGACTTTTTAATCGCTACGTATGAAGGTTAGGTTAGGTTAGGTTAGGTTAGGTTAGGTTATTCAAAACATCTAATAAAACTGGAGCGTCTAATCTTCAGTTGATCCATGTTTGTTTACTCGTGTTTCAACAACGTGTTTTCGCTTTTCATTGACCCATATAAAAATAAATAGATTCTCACCTGTATGACACACCTGTTGTTTTGTTTACACATAACAAGGCCATCAAGCTTACCAATGAATTTTTGATGAAACTGCAAAACAAGGCAAAAAAAAAAATAAGCGGGCTCATGAATCCATTTCGCTGAAGCTCACGACTACGATACATAAATACATACATACATACATACATACATACATACATCATTCACAATAATAATTCCCATCGTTACCAAACACACACACACACACACACGACGCTGCCAGGAACACAGACACACATGCCATTTCCCCTTTAATAAATTATCTTTTAATCAATACCATACATACATTAGGTCAAGGTTAAGGTCAAAATCAAGGTCAAGGTCAAAGGGTCATTGACTAAACAGTGGGGTTCCCAAGCTTTTTCTAGCACGACCCCATCCAGTGCGACCCCAAATCATTTCACTGGCAGACCCAAAGGACCCCAGCGACCCCACCGACCCCATGACCTCTTTGCGACCCTACCTAACGACCCCAGGTTTGGGGTCACTAAAGCCACCACACTCAAGCAAGCTGGTCAGGAATTATTAAACTGACTCGCCAGTATTCGACTTCCGTGAACCATTTCAAGTCCAAGTCAGAGGTTCACTAATATAATTCAGTCTTGATGGATTATAATCACAGCTAAAGGTGACATCATCCATCGTTTCATCCATGCAGGTAACAACACCTAACTAGCGACCTTATTACTCCAGCGAACAACTTATAACTGCGATCGATATAGAGGGGAAGGGGGGGAAAAAATCATCCCTATCTGGGGAAACAATTATCAGGGAGAAAATTCATCATGAACTAGGGAGGGGGGGGGGCAGATGTAATAGAGGAAGGGTAAATACCTATGTAATCAGGGAGAAACGCTGCCACACTAGTAAGGGAGGGGAAAAAAATATCCCTAGGAGTGAGGAGTGAATCTGACCATACAGCAGGAAGACCACACAGTAATGGGAGCCTGCGGGAGGGCGGGGGAAACCTTCACGACCACACCTCGAGTATTCTCATCTGGGAGAGTGGCGCCCCTCCACCCCACGATGACGCAGAGAAGGAGGGAGGGAGGGAAGGAAGGAGGGAGGGAGATTACTTTTCGTTCTCCTTCATTCTCTCACTTTCACTCTCCCTCTCTTTTTCCTCTCACACTCTCTCTCTCACTTTAAATTTCAGATAACACATTCTCATTCCAATACTCTCTCTCTCTCTCTCTCTCTCTCTCTCTCTCTCTCTCTCTCTTACTCATTCTCATCACCATCCTCACTTTCTTCCTCTCTCACCTGCACCTTTCTATCTCACAATCTGCACTTTCCTCCCCCGAAATCAATACTTTCTTCTTTTTTTCACCTCCTTTACTTTCTTTTCTCTCTATTCACACCATTTCCACGTGCATTTCCTCGGTCAATCTCCTTTCATCCATTTCCACAACGTGACCAGAATACATAAGTACCCCCCTCACCTCCCTCGCCTTATCGCCGTTTTCTTTTGCGAATTCCGCCATATTTCACTCTATCAGGGGTACCAGTCCTTGATCGTGTTCTTTTAAGAGGGGGTTAGAATTGGGTTGATTTTTACATTCTTCTCTCTATGATTTTCGACCTTTTTTTTATGTTTTGTTGTTGTTATGTGGTATTTGAGTATAGCGTTTTCTTGGTACTCGGGAAGTTCTTTAATGTAAACATCCCAGGAGAGATAACTATAATTTTCCACCAACAAGTTTATATGTTTTCTGCTCGTAGGCGGTAAACAACATCGACAGATTCAAGGTGATGCAGCCATGTGCTTCCAAATTACAGTACAAGAAAAATCAATTTATGCTTTCGTGTTTGGTTGTGGCCCTGAAAACTGAAGAGCCTTTGGTGGTCAAGACAACGTTGAGGAACAATTCGTGCCTGCCAGGAAGCACCATATTTTACCACGTATATTTTATTTGAAAATCAAAACACGACACTCAAATTTCCTTCAAGTAACTACCAGCGCATGAGGGAGGAAGACCATAACAAACTGGAGGGATGTCTTAAAGGAAGAACCAAGATCTGAATTAATCCAGGTTCAATCCCATATTGCGAAAAGTACAATAAAAATGACTTTGGCATAATGTGATACACTCTGGACCCGTTCTTTGGTAATAACAAGAAACACTGGACAACATGTCAGTTCTAAGAGGATGCATCATGCTGGAAGGTAAATGACTTAAAAGATCAGGTAATAATGGCGTAAAGGAATTCAAAGTTCCAGAAGTTGATTGAGTTAATGATATACACAAATCACTATCTAGAACATCACTGGATCAAGAAAATTTCCCGACTGACTTTATACAGCAAACGTGATCCTGATTATCAACACGGAAGGTAACGGCGACTTACTCAGTTAACGAAGACGTAAGACTCACAAGTAATTACAAAAAACCCGCAACGATAACTGAGATATAAAACTGACTTGGACATACCTTGAAATGTGATGTGTTGTGATGTGTTACGGTCCCTCGAAGAGCTTTTAGTTTTCACCTACCTGGAAATAATAAGATCAGATTAACTTTCCATCTCGCTTTACTCCTTTAAAACATTTCATAAAGTTAAGTGAGAAAGTCGCCACTTATATCATGTTTTATATTGACAAGATATCAAAGATGTGTTTGTTCTAAAGTAAAAATTATTATGGGTGGGAGAGGATTAAATAATGACTATGAACCTACAGTAGTACCTTTACAAGTGTTCTTACGAAATGGTAACAGTTTGTGGGGCTACGACAGTTGGGAACAGTTTGGTTTAGTTAGTTCCCGTTGTCTGTCACTATTAGTGGTTTAGATTGAGATGATGGAGGGTCACTTATATGGCCCACTGAGATGATGAAGAGTCACCTATATGGCGCAGTGGCCCCCTGAGATAATGAAGAGTCACTTATATGGCTCAATGAAACAAGTATGAATCTTTCTCGTCGAGCTGATGCAGAAATAAGAGAGAAGTAAGTCGTATGATCACAAGCACAGCATTAACAGTATAACAATAAAATGTACCATTATTAAATCATTATCTACCCCACTGGTAATATCCTGCCTCTCTATACGTTTTCTTTAATGCCCGTTTCTACGCTGTGGTCTGCAGGGTGTTTGTGGTATAAGCGCTCTAAATAATGTTGTCTATAAGCTATATTTGATAGTATAAGGTTCTTATTTAGTGTTAAGGTAGTACTAATTCTATATGATTCAAGGGTTAAATCAATAGTTTTATATGAGCTGCAATTTGATATTTACGATCATATTCTACTAATTATCCCTGCCATCACACACACACACACACTACTAACCTAATATTTATCCCTCCCCCCTCAAAAAAAAAATCCAAAATATCTAATTTCAATAGAAGATAAAAGAAGATAATTACCAAACCACCAGAAAGCATAAAAAAAAATCCCTCAATTATGCGGCGAAGAGAGAAAGAGGAAAAGTGACGGTGTATGGGAAGAACAGGTCAGCCTCCCCCAGCCTCCTACAGCTCACTGCGTCGGGGAGTACCTGTTTCTTTAAGGAGCTTTTCAGTAACCATCCTCTTATCTCTCGTGGGGATCTTCAACGGGAGGCTGGGACGGGGGGAGGCTGGGACGGGGGGAGGCTGGGACAGGGGGGGGGAAGGCTGGGACAGGGGGAGGCTGGGACGGGGGGAGGCTGGGACGGGGGGGAAGGTTGGGACGGGGGGAATTATGATAAAAGAAGAAGGATGCTGGAATTTTGATTGGAGAGATTGTCAGGGGTTTAGGGAGACAGCCAACCAACGTGAAGACCCAACCCATCGTGTGCAGTGACGGACGAGGAGGATGGGTATGAGAGGAGACAGTCATGGGAACAAGAACAAGAAGAACAGCAAGAACAACGAGAACAAGATGATGGCGGTCAGGAAAATACCGTTTTTTTTTCGTTTTTTTTTTTTTAGGATGTGAGGTTTTTGGGGGTGAATATTCGAGAATCAAAGAGAAAAAGAGAGATAGAGAGAAAGGTAAGGATAGATTGTGAAACAAACAAACAAACAGGCAGGCAAGCAAACAAACAGAGGGGGGAATGCGTGTTGTAGTGATTACCGCAGACCATTTCATAAAATAAACAAACATCTTTAGTTGTAAAAGCAGGGAAGGAAGAAAAGTCGAAGGAAGGAAGGAATGAATAAAGGAAGAATAATGACTAAATGAATGAAAGAATGAATGAAAATAAGGAAGGAAGGGTGGAAAGTGGGAGAAGAAACGAAGGATAGAGGAAGAAAAAAGAATGTATAAACGAAGGAAGGAAGAATAAATAGTAAACAGAGAGACGAAAAATAGAACACATAGCCCACCTTGATAAACAATAAACAATTAAGGTAAGACAAAATCAGAGACCTGCCACTACGTGTAAACACTGGTCGATCACCTGAGTATCGCACAGGTGAGTTGAGTTAGGAAGGGTTGGTAGCCGTGTCACTCTGGCTGTCAGCGGCTTCTGTCATCAGCTGTTCTGGCCTGACGTGTTGTTAGGCAAGTGTAAACATATATGTTATATTTAAAGTATATTACAATGTAACTTTGTAATATTGGAACATTGTGGAGCATCACCACAGGTCATTACTAGACTTAACAACATAAGCAAATTATTATAAAAATTATATATACCCCTGTATATATATATATATATATATATATATATATATATATATATATATATATATATATATATATAGATAGATAGATAGATATGTGTGTGTGTGTGATTCCCAAAGTACTGTTTATTGACTTTTATTCCCTTTTTCGTGGAGTCTTATTAGTAAATCAAATAATATAAGTATTATTCATCCCGTTCTTAATAATATAATGCGTTTAAAACTTTTTAAAACGACATAAAATGAGTTAGTTTTATACGGAAGGGTTGTTAGCCGGGTCAGTATTTCCCACCACCCAAGGTCAACCTCCACCTATATTTCCCACTTCTGAACTTGACCTTGTACTGTACCCTTCTTGCACCCTTAGAGCTAATGCTCTCTTCTCTCCATATCACCAACCACCAACCATTGCCATTGGAAAACGATACACGTCCAGGTATACATATTCCGGGAGTTTTTTCCCTTCCCGGCCAGAGGAGCGGAACAATGTTTGCCGGGAGAGGAACGTGTCGCCAGCTGACCGACAAGTACAGACAAGGGCGTCGAGAATACACAACAAGCGTCATAACCAACTACTGCTGAAAAATACCCCATGTGGGATAAATGGAAGGACGAAGAGTTGAGTAGAAATCAAGAGACTCTGTGTAATAATAATAAGTAATAATTAACGGTTTATTGAAAGAGCATGGCAGCCGGAAGGCTGAAAATATGCAGTTATATAAATGGGGAATGGGTCTCTTGATTTACAAATAATATGCAAGTAACATAAGTGATACAAATATGATATATAATAACTAGGTGGGGAGCTCAAACTACAGGGCATTTCAACATAGTGACAGTGCAAAAAGTAAGATTGACTGGGAGTGAATAAACTGGTAGATTACAAGTTATTGATAATTTTTACAATGGTTGGGGCTGGGCTGTTCTTATAGCGATCAGTTCGTGCTCGTATGGGCTGGCTGCGGCTGTGGTGTCGAACAGCAATTCTGGGACGAGGGATCTCGTGTGGTAGTAGGAGCCGGTGTCGAGAATGGTGTAGAAGCTTCTCACCAAATTTGCAGTTGAGGTCGTGGTGATGGTCAGTGAGAGCCGAGAGGGTCAGTGTGTTAAGCGTTTCTTGATATGTGGAGTAGGAAGGGGAGAGAATAATCTTGCATGCCCTCTTTTGCATTTTTTCTATGTGTTTACGTTGTGTGGCATTTAGGGAGGAAGACCAGGTAGGGGAGGCATAGGTGAGCTTGGGAAGTATGAATGTTGAGTAAATACTGAGGAGATCGGGGGCAAGAACTCCGAGGGACTTGAGTCGGCGGAGGAGGTGGAGACGGAAACTGGAGGATTTGATAACTACACTGACGTGTGGTTTCCAATTTAGTTTGTTGTCTATGGTGACGCCGAGGAGCTTAGTGGAATCTACAACCTGGGGTGTGTTGGGACCTAAAGTAATGGAAGGGGTGGGACAACGTCGGAGGAGAGGTTGATGTGCATAACCATGGTCTTGGTATGGTTGATGGTGACATGGTTGTTGGTGGCCCAGTTTTGGAGACTGTTCAATAAATCCTGAAGGGCGGTATAGTCGGGAGCAGAATTGTTGACACTGATCCCATGATCCCAATGGTGGAGTCGTCGACATATTTCCAGCGAGCAGGGGTTTTTCTTAGGGCATCATTGATAAGCATAAGGAAGCATAGTGCCTTGGGGGACGCCACAGGTGAGTGACTGAAAGGTGGAGACAGCCCCTTGGAAGCGTACAGCTTGGCGTCGGTTACTGAGGAAGTCTGTAAGCCATGGCATAAGACTTCTTCGAAACACGAGGTCGATAGCTGTGTTGATGATTAAATTGTGGTCGACTAGGTTGAATGCCTTAGTGAAGTCAATGAAGGCGACAGCTACAGACGTTTTTCGTTTCTCCAGATGGCGGTATACTGTATGTAGTCGAGAAAGCTGACAAGACAGTGAGTGGTGGAGGAGGTTTTCATATTACCAAATTGTTGGGGATCTACGGCTCCTGCAATATCAGCATAAGCCCAGTCAAACACAAAACTTTCACAGATTAAGCTGGGTATTGGGGTGATTGCAATGGGTCGTAGCTGATTTAAGGATTGTGGGCTGATTGACTTGGGCACTGGTGACATATATGAAGTCTTCCCGTCAGCTGGGCGTCGGGCTTGACTGAGTGAAGCATTGATGATGGAGCAGAGGGGTTTAGTAAGCTCCGTGTTTTAAGGTGTTGATGATGCATTCCTGTACCACAACACCTACAGTAGAGTCTTCTTCAGGGACACACTCAAGAATAAACAATACAAATATTGATTCATTGTTTTGCTTATAAGTTAAACTGATTCGCTTGTATGTTAATAGTGATTTAACCTATTTCTATTTACATGTATTAAATAATGATATGAACTAACTTACAGGAAACTTGTTAGAAATTTTTTTGAAGAATTATGAACTGTGGTTGGTTTTCCCGAGCGGGGTACTGACTGACAGGACAACAATCATACTTCCGGGTTTCTTGTTGTTTCCTTCAGTGCGTCCGTGGAGGCTGACCAGAAACAACAGATGGACTCACACTAAATACCCATCATACAGTGGACCATAAGAGTACTTTATATATATACAAGATGTACTAAAGATGTACTAAATATATACTATAGGTCAGAGTACTAGAGATGAAATTTGTCTTGACCTTGATTGAATTTTACGCGTTATCACAACAATGTTACTTTAATCGCAGCCCAAATTCTTATCTTAGTATTCAGACTCAAGATAGTATAAGTGGCCCTTTCACCTTCCTTACGTGTTAGTGAACGATTCTCTAATTTTCAAATGTTCTCACGTAAGATTTTCCTCAAAAATGGACAACTCACTTAACATTGACTTAAGCTAAGCCATAGGAAAAAGATCCAAAATGGTATCATAATTGCCCCGAGACTATACCTTGAAGAGATACGTTCATATAACAGCTGTTAGGGTACAGAATAAAGAGGGTGTATCAGAGCAGGTAATGGGGTGTGTGTGTATGTGTGTGTGTGTGCCTTTTCCTCTAACACACATGTAGTTTTCTACACCATTGAGACACAGTAAATGTAGTCATGCCACATACACACACACATACTGAAAATACATACTGAAAATACGCACACATACACACACTTACGCATCCGAACATTTATTCCACACTGAAACAAACAATCCCACACATACCACAAACATATACTATACTGTATGTTCTCAACCTAAAAAAAATAATGCCTACACACACACACACACACACACACACACACACACACACACACACACACACACACACACACTCACACACAAATCCCGTGAAACATTTTGTTAAAACTGGCACACACAATATACGTGCAGCTTTCAAACGAATTATCAAAGCATTTTATTAACTAGGAGCTGGCTCACATTTTTAACATTTTGCGAGCAGAAATATAACACTGGTGAGAGATTAACACAACGAGGCTATACCGTCCACAAACTACGTTATACTCAGCCTTAATATGACACGGAATTAATAATATATCACCAGAACACTGAGCTTGTATCCTATTATATAATATTCCTTAATAAAAAGGATTAATGTTTGTAATAATGAAATATTGGTTTAGTTTTTGTTGTTAAATGTAAGTTGAATTGTTGGAAATGATAATTAATTAATAATGATGAGAAAAATAGTAATCGGAGAAAATAGTTCAATAGAAATAATAAAGGTAATACATAAATGACCGAACTAATATTGATAACGAAATACAATAGTCATGACGATAATAGCAGTAATAACATTAATAGTTGTACAGAAACATAATAATAATAATAATACTCATAATAATAATAATAATAATAATAATAATAATAATAATATCTAAAACAATAACAATAATATAAGTAATAATGATAATAGTTTCGTCTGCTCATTCATTTCTTTTTAAGATTTATTTTCTTAATTCCATTATTTCCATTTTTATGTCTAATAATTTTAAAGTAACTAAATTCAACATTGACAATTATTTACGACAAGTCAAACACCTAATGTTAACTCTGTCGATCCATCTCAACATTTGTCTTCCTATTTATGTGTCTATCAGTTTACCTGTCTATTAATCTGTCTATCTGTCTGTCTGTCTGTGTCTGCCTGTCTGTTTTTATACATTTATTTGTCTATCTAATTATTCTCCAAACTAATTGTATCCTAACCCGATAATGAAAGTGAATCCCTTACGCCTGATAACGCATATAAGGCAGCGCGGATACAGCACACTGCAAACCAACTCATCTCTCGGTAAACAAGGAGGCAGTGTAGAAGGAATGCACTCAACCACCTTCACCTTTCCTTAACTCGATGAACTGGGAGTGCAAAGGGAGCGAACTAAAGACTTTTAAGGCATTAGGCGAGTGCTGTTACCACTACACCACCGCACCCCACTTAAACCAAATTTTCCGGCCTGTCGTATGAAATATATCACAAATTCGCCAACATTACTCAGTGAAATATAAATAAAAATACCTACGAGAAAGAACCATTAAATGAAATACACTAAGTGAAACATATTTCGATCGAATTTCTAGACCTGTTGTAAGATAAAAAAAAAATATTCGCCTTTGATTGATAGAAAAAGAATAAATTTGTCATACGTGTGTAAAATATTTTCATTTAGGTCATAAAAACGAGGTCAAGGCCACCCAGACTCACTAAAACACACACACACACACACACACACACACACACACACACACACAAACACACACACACAGTCTCTCAATAGCATCAAAACACCATATTTCTCCCCCAGTCATTCATTATGCCTTAAAAAAAAAAAGTTAATTCAACAAGATCACACTAAATAAAAAAGAGAACAAATTAAACGAAAAAAAAAGACGGATTATAGACTGTTTTACAAATCATCAATTCACTCAAACACGAAGGCTTTTTTTTTTTGGTGTAGGGACGGGGGGGGGGGGCAGTTTTTTTTTTTTTTAATTTCACCACATGTCTTTCATATCCACTACTTACTTAGGTTAAAAACTTTTCCCTCTCTGTATTTTTTTTTCATTGGTTCAGTTCACTACAAATTCCTCTCCTTCCCTCTTTATCAGTACGAAATTACATGAGTATTTACGTAATGCTTCGGCAGGATCAGCTCAATGGCGCAGTTCATTAGCGGCCGATGGCTTAAAACTGTATGTCAATAAAACACACACACACACACACACACACACACACACACACACACACACACACCGGGTAACTTATTGATGAGAATATATTGACATTCTATTACGTGTTTGTTTTGTGGGCTGTGTTTGTTCTTATGTTTGTGTTTCTTGTACTTGTATTTGCGTCAATATATTTTTTTCTCGTGTTTAAAAAAAGAAATAATTTGGCTTTGACTTAACATTGATTTTTCTATATAACGAAATCTATCCATCCAAGTGTAAAAATAACTCTTAATTAATTACAAGAATCCAGGTGTCATTCTTTGGGGACAGTTGGATAGAACCGATATTGAAGCCACGATAAATGCAATCAACAGAGTATTTAATAAGAGAGTTCACACAGGGAGCCTCACACCTAGCAGATGGAGTAACCTTATATTAGATCTTCCCTAAACTCGAGCTACTTTCAGAAACAATATCAGATATATATTTTGAAGTGTGTCAAGTGAGGCGTTGAAGACTTTAACTCATATCGGGTGGTGTTTTTTTTTTCTTTCTCTCTCCTCAAAAGTTTCATTATTGGAACGTTGTCGGTGGCGCTCGCTGAAGAGGAGTTTGATTTTTGACGTTTGCTGGAAAAAAAAAAATATCTAGTCTTGTTTTCGTTTCTCTTTTGTTTCTCTTACGGTATATATTATCAGTATAGTTTGTTATATGTCATGAATATGTATCTTCTGTGAGAATGACGTAAGAACAGTGAATATAAAATAGAGGAGGGAGAAAATGAGACAGACAGACAAAAGAGGTGGTGAGAAGAGAAGGAGGAGAGAAGGGAGGGATGTTATCACCACGCCCGTCACTTCCTTGCCCTCGGTGATAAACAAAAGACAATCGCGACATCTTGCTCCCGCTGTCTCATTTCCGCTGGAGGTTCAATATCCTTTTCATAAAACAACCACACCAAGCATCACGGGGTTCCCTCACCGAGAATGTTATTGACACAATTCGTCCATTCTGTAATATAAACCAAGAGCGATAATATTTTGCAGGGTAAGAAACTATAAGAATTAGGAGTAGAAATTCCCAGAAGCCTTCTCGGTCGTGGCTCGGGATGCTCTGTTGTTTTTCTTATCGCCTTTGGGATCGCTGACTGAAGAATAGAATTGTCGAGTGGCAGTGATAGTGTGGCTAGGAGGAGGGATGGAGAGGCAGGTGGTGGAGAGGAAGGAAGGATGGATGAAGGAAGAAGCAAGTGGTAGAGATGAAAGAAGGATGAAGGAAGGCGATGATAAATAGGATAAAAAGAGGAGATGAAAAGGAGTGATAACGTTGATTATATAAGAGAGAAGAAGAGAGACATACATACATACATACATACATACATACATACATACATACATACAGACAGACAGACAGACAGACAAAGGGGCAGAAGATATGTGACAATTTCATTCCATCAACATAAAAAAAAAATTACAATCACACCTTTTCTCCCTCCCTGTTATTAGATACCTCTTCACTACACAATGAAAACACGAGTGATACCTGAACCTCACACCAACAGTACAAGAGAGAGAGAGAGAGAGAGAGAGAGAGAGAGAGAGAGAGAGAGAGAGAGAGAGAGAGAGAGAGAGGACCTTTCACCGCTAAGTTACTGAGAGCATTTAACCTGGTATAAACCTTGTTAATTAGTCCTCTTTACCTGGTTATCATAAGAACCAGGTAGCTAAGTGTGTAGTGATGCTCTCTCCCACTTCTCAGGGCGCAGGTTCGATCCCCGCTGATGGAGGTGATGTGAGTATTCTTATTTATGTGTGTGTGTGTGTAATAATAATAATAATAATAATTAACGGTTTATTGAAAGAGCTTGGCAGCCAGAAGGCTGAAAATATACAGTTACATATTTGGGGAGTGGGTTACGAATTACAAATAATATACAAGTAACATAAGTGACACAAATAAGACATATAATAACTTAGATGGGGAAAAGCTCAAACTACAGTTCAATTCAACATAGTGACAGTGTTACAGTATTACAAGTTATTGATAATTTTTACAATGGTTGGGACTGGGCTGTTCTTATAGCGATCAGTTCGTGCACGTATGGGCTGGATGCGGTTGTGGTGTCGAACAGCAATTCTCGGACAAGGGACCTCGGGTGGTAGTAGGAGCCAGTGTGTGTGTGTGTGTTTGTGTGTGTGTAAACAATCAAAGTACACCTTTAAACCTTCTCTACTACAATTAACGATCTATTTACCTGTATTTTACCTCTCAAACGTGTACCTGCTTATCCATGGAGTAAATACAGAGATGAAGAAATACGAAGCAATAAGAAAATAGCGAAGAGTGTGTAGAGAAGAAGATAAAACAATAAGGAAATAGCCAACCACAACTACCACTACCACAACTACCACAACTATCACTACCACAACTATCACTACCACAACTACCACTACCACAACTACCACTACCACAACTTCCACTATCACAACTACCACTACCACAACTACCACAACTATCACTACCACAACTACCACTACCACACTACCACTACCACAACTACCACTACCACAACTACCACAACTATCACTACCACAACTTCCACTATCACAACTACCACAACCACAACTACCACAACCACAACTACCACTACCACAACTACCACAACCACCACCACCACTACCACCAGTAAAGGTCTGTTCCATGTACATACAGATATTTTCCAAAAGATATATTTTCATTTATAATCCATAAGTTAATGATATGCACTCTCTCTCACACACACACACACACACACACACACACACGTTATAATCCTTCATGTTCTCACTGGTGGAAAGGGACAAATGTGTGTAATTCTAATCATCAAATTGACATTCTTTAATTTTCTGTGTTTTTTTGCTTTGTTTTTTCTAGTGTGTGAATTGTTGGTATGTGAAGTTATAGAGTTTTTGTTTTTCACTATACCGTTTATTTATTTTTTAGTTTATATGTATATTCTGGCGGGTTTTTTTAATGGATGTAGTTGACAAAAACAGGGTCACGTATGTTTAATTTTTAATTCAGTTTTTCACTTTGAATTTTTTACTTGAAGGTTCAGTTATATTTTGAAGCTGGTAAATAAGGCTTTCTAAAATGTGTGTGTGTGTGTGTGTGTGTGTGTGTGTGTGTGTGTGTGTGTGTGTGCTCTCTCTCTCTCTCTCTCTCTCTCTCTCTCTCTCTCTCTCTCTCTCGTCTTCCTATTTCTTATTTATTTTCGTTTCAGGCTTATGAGATTCTTCTTCATCTTATTCTTCGTCTACTTCTTCTTCTTCTTCTTCTTCCTCTTCTTCTTCATCACATACTGTATATATGAATTTGAATATTAATTTAATTATTATTCCGATCTTGTGGGAATTAGTAGATCTTGTGTCCTGACCTTTGAACACAGGAAGAGAGTTTTGTTGTGAAGTAAACTTAAAACACTATCCGGGTTCTGTCCTTCTCAGTAACAGTGTCTTGGCTTGTTCCAGTCTTGCCCTTTTGTGATATTGTTGTTCCAGTCTTGACTAATTTTTTGTCCATTCATTTTTATATACTTGTTCCAGCCTCCCACTCAATCGTTCCAGTTTTTGTTTGTTCCAGTTTTATCAAGTTCCGGTTCTTTTTTTTCTGTTCCAGTCACGAATCCGTTCCGGTAGTGGACATATCCAGCGTCGGCCAGTTCCAGGAATCTTTTTCTCTGCTCCATTCTCACCCTGTTCCAGCCTTATCCAATTCCGGGTTTTTTTTTTGTCTGTTCCATTCTCGCCCTCTGTTCCAGTCTTGGCTTGAGCCGAGTCTACACATCTGGTTACCCACACGCCACCACTCCCCCGTCAGCTGCCTGCCAACCATTTGCATATCTTCCATCTGGCCGTGAGTGAGGGGACAGGAGACGGGGGAGGGGGGAGAAGGGGAGGGGGAAGGGTACAGGTGGAGGGGGAGGGAGGGAAAGGGACAGGATGAGGGAGAGGGAGGGGGAAGGGGACAGGATGAGGGAGAGGGAGTGGGTAAGGTGGATTTAGTGAGGCTGAAGAGGTGTTTTGCCCGTCTTCACCCTCGTCCCTTGCCAGGTGCTGTACACGGACGCCTCACCAACACACCGGACACCTCACCAACACACCGGACACCTCACCAACACACCGGACGCCTCGCCAACACACCGGACGCCTCACCAACACACCAGACGCCTCGCCAACACACCAGACACCTCGGCAACACACAGGAAATCGCGCCAACACACCAGACGCCTCGCCAACACACCAGACGCCTCGCCAACACACCGAACGTCTCACCAACACACAGAACACCTTGCCAACACACTGGACGCCTCGCCAACACACCAGACGCCTCGCCAACACACCGAACGTCTCACCAACACACACAACGCCTCGCCAACACTCTGGACGCCTCGCCAACACACACAACGTCTCACCAACACACAGAACGCCTCGCCAACACTCTGGACGCCTCGCCAACACTCTGGACGCCTCGCCAACACACCAGACACCTCGGCAACACACAGAACACCTCGCCAACACACTGGACGCCTCGCCAACACACAGAACGCCTCACCAACACACAGAACGCCTCGCCAACACCCTGGACGCCTCGCCAACACACCAGACACCTCGGCAACACACCGGACGCCTCGCCATAGACCACAAGACTAGTGCACCACGTCTCTGTATTAAACAAACATCAAAACTCCCGTGTTGAGAGCTAACGACACAACAAGCTGTGAGCCGTTGTGTAACCTTGCGACAAAGAAGTGCGAGTGGAGGAGAGAGAGAGAGAGAGAGAGAGAGAGAGAGAGAGAGAGAGAGAGAGAGAGAGAGAGAGAGAGAGAGAGAGAGATAAGGAGACATTTCCACACTATCCCTCCATACGTGCATAACGTGCATATATGTAGAGAGAGAGGCTGGTTGGCTGTTGGCTGACTGACTGGCTGGTGGCTGACTGACTGACTGACTGACTGACTGGCTGTCGGCTGACTGACTGACTGACTGGCTGTTGGCTGACTGGCTGGATGGTTGGAGACGATAATAGAAATGCAGTAGTGAGTGGAGGTGTAGAAGGACTCGTAGTGTTGGTCCTTGATGATATTCATGACGACTTGTTGGCGCCTTGGGTTCCAGAAATCTCAAAAGTTTGCAGGATAGATTTGTTCCCTTCTCCCCCCCCCCCTCCTCACCACCACCACCACCCCACATCCCCCACCCCCACTTCATCCCCATCCTTTCCCAATTCCCCTATCGCCATCCCAATCCCTCACCAACTCCCCAACCCCCTATCCCCAACTCCATCCTTCCCCTACTCCTAACCCCTATCCCCAACTCCATCCTTCCCCTACTCCTAACCCCTATCCCCAACTCCATCCTTCCCCTACTCCCCCACCCTGCCACCAACCACCTGAACGATCGATTTACTTAGCAATAGAACGATGGATGGTTGTAATCGGGTCGAAATTGCACATACAACACACACACACACACACACACACACACACACACACACACACACACACACACACACACACACACACACACACACACACACGAAGATGACAGATCACATAACAGGGATAATAGTGGTAATGCCTCAGTCCTTCTCCTGTTACTCGCTGACTCTGAGGTGAAGAGGAAGCTGCAGGAGGAGGAGGAGGAGGAGGAGGAGAAGGAAGAGGAGGAAGGTGCAAGGAGAGAAGGAGGGGGAAGCTGCAAGAGGAGGAGGAAGATGCAAGTGGAGGAGGAGGAGGAAGCTGCAAGAGGAGGAAGCTGCAAGAAGTAGAGGAGGAGGAGGAAGATAAAGATGCAAGAGGGGATGGATCAGGAGAGAAAGAGAAAAGTAAAGATTAAACTAAAGTTGTTGTTTTTTGTGGGTTTTACTTTTATCTTTTTATTATTATTTTTTTTTTTTTGCTGGCGGTACTAAACTAAGAAGCCCCGCCCCCCTTGCAGCTCATTGGCTTATACATAATGTTCGATTAATATTGATAGCCCGCAAATAACTTCATATATAACTATTAATAATACCCGGTTCTGGCTCACACTCAGGCCGATTTTAATGTCTGTAAATTTATAACTGCTGTAAACATTAACTTTCAACATATAATTAGAAATATCGTTTAAAATTAAGAATATTTACCGTCGAAGTCACAATCAAATTCACGCTTTCGGAGAAAACATTCTCCAATAACGTCTTCTCTCTTCAATAATGTATTACGTATATCAACACAAGTGACACCAAATATATAAAGCAACGGATAATAATGACATCCTCGCAGCATCTTATCATCTGCCTAGCATCATCCTAGCATCATCCTAACATCCGAGCATCATCCAAGCATCATCCTAGCATCAACCTAACATCCTCCTAGCATCCTCCTAGCATCCTCCTAGCATCATCCTAGCATCATCCTAGCATCATCCTAGCATCATCCTAGCATCATCCTAGCATCATCCTAGCATCATCCCTCATCTCCCACCTGTAGCGTCCCACATCTCAAAATATCCTGCCATTACCCTCTTATGAACCACTACAAGGTGTATGATCATATTTCATCCTTCCTCCTCGCTCCTACTCCTCTTCTTCCTTCTCCTCTTCTTACTCCTCCTCCTTCCTTCTTTCCTTCCTCCTCTTTCCCTCCTAATCTTCCTCCTCCTCACTCTATTGCTCTTCCCTTTCTCCCTCCTCTTCCCTTCTTCATTCCCCTCCTGCTCCCCTTCCCACATATTCCTCCTACCCCTCCCTTACCCATCCATCTCTTCCCTCCCTTTCCTCTCTCCCTTCCTGCCCCTTTTCCACCTCACTCCTCCACCTCCCCTCCCCCACCTCCCCTCCCCCACCCACCCCCACCTCCCCTCCCCCCCTCACCCCCCTCCCTCCTCTTTTAGCTTATTTTATAACCTAATCTTAAATGTACACGGAGAGCTCCCTGATATACCTGTTTCATCTCTTTAAAAGTCAACAGATAAAATACCTTCCAGCCCAAGACAGTTATGTATTGAAAAGTCAAGCGCCGCGCCATAAACGTAAATTCTGGCACCGCTGGGCAAGGTATGATCGGGAGTGAGGGGAGGGTGAGGGGAGGGAGAGGGGAGAGGGAGAGGTGAGGGGGAGAGGGGGGAGAGAGAGGGGTGAGGGGGAGAGGGTGTGGGGGGAGGTGGGGGGAGGTGGGGTGAGGTGAGGTGGGGTGAGGTGGGGAGAGGGGAGGTGAGGAGAGGTAGAGGTGAGGAGGGGAGAGGAAAGGGAAAGAGGGAGAAAGGGAAAGGAAAAATGTGATATTATGCAAAAAATAGAATAAAATAAAAATAGATAAACTGAAGAGAAAACAAAATCTCTCTCTCTCTCTCTCTCTCTCTCTCTCTCTCTCTCTCTCTCTCTCTCTCTCTCTCTCTCATCATACGCATATACTGACACAAGTGTATATTGTTGTAGGTAGTTACATGCTGGTGATCCTACACACAGAGCCCGGACAAACAGCCACACAGCCGGGGATAATTAGCATACACACCAAGCAATGCGGGCCGCTGGAGGAACGCTTCTGCCAATCTTAAATGTATTAATTCCCATGACTGTATTAATTCCCATGGCTATTAATTCCCATGACTATATCAATTTCGATGACTGTATTAATTCCCATAACTATTAATTCCCTTTACTGTATTAATTCCCATGACTGCATTTATTCCCGTGACTGTATTAATTCCCATAACTATTAATTCCCATGACTATTAATTCCCATAACTATTAATTCCCATGACTGCAATAATTCCCATAAATATTAATTCCCATAACTGTATTAATTCCCATGACTATTAATTCTCATGACTGTATTAATTCCCATTACTGTATTAATTCCCATGACTGTATTTATTCCCGTGACTGTATTAATTCCCATAACTATTCATTCCCATGACTGTATTAATTTCCATGACTGTATTAATTCCCATGACTGTATTTATTCCCATGACTGTATTAATTCCCATAACTATTAATTCCCATGACTGTATTAATTCCCATGACTGTATTTATTCCCGTGACTGTTTTAATTCCCATAACTATTAATTCCCGTGACTGTATTAATTTCCATAACTATTAATTCCCGTTACTGTATTTATTCCCATAACTATTAATTCCCTTTACTGTATTAATTGCCTTTACTCTTATAGTTAGTATAATTATTTCCTAACCTAACCTACCCTAATCTAACCCATCTCCCCTACCCCAACCCCTCTTCTCCCCCCCCCACCCACCTCCTCTTCTCCACTCCCCACACTCCCCACACTCCCCCTCCCCCAAGCTACGTACGTATGTTCTCTAAACTAAACAAGTCTCATTTGTATGCGGGGTCGCCAAACTCAATCAGACATCGACGTCCTGCGTGCTTGAGTTTATCCACGTCAATTCCCTCAGCCAAAGTTTCCGTTTTGAAGAATTTCCCTTAGCGAGTTGGTGGTCTTAGTAGGTCCTGTTGTATTTTTGTGGAAGAACAAGAAAAAGGTAATTACTATAAGAGAGAAGGTAATTATTTTAGTTATATATAAGGGAATGAATGAAAAAGGTAATTACTAGAAGAGAGAAGGTAATTATTTTAGTTATATTTAGGGGGGATAAATGAAGAAGGTAATTATTTTATTATATATTTAGGGAAGATAATGAAAAAAGTAATTACTATAAGAGAGAAGGTAATTTTTTTTGTATTTATATTTAAGGGAATGAATGAAAATGGTAATTACTATAAGAGAAGGTAATTATTTCATTATATAATAGTTCAGCTTCTTTATCGTAACGATTTGAGACTTTTACCACTGTTACTTTATATTCATTGTATATGTATATGTTAAGTGTGTTGAGTTAAGGAGATACTTAGATGAGTCAACTAGATAACTAACATGTATACTTACCTCGGTATACATATTGTACATATTTATACATGATCTCAAATGGCCAATATGGAAATTTATTGATTGTATTAAATAATTTGATTAGATTTATTATGAGGAGGGAGGGGGGAGAGTGGGGCGGAGGGAGATGGTGGAGGAGGGGGAGGGAGAGGGGGAGGAGGGAGATGGTGGAGGAAGGGGAGGGAGAGGGGGAGGAGGGAGATGGGGAAGGAGGTAGAGGGGGGAGGAGGGAGAGGGGGAGGAGGAGGGAGAGGGGAGGAGGAGGGAGATGGGAGGAGGAGGGGGAGAGGGGGGTGAGGAGGGAGGGTATGGGTGACTGGGTGAGGAGGGAGGGTATGGGTGACTGGGTGAGAGAGGAGGTACACTGTATACTATAGTAAAAAAAACATGTTTATATTTTTTGGTTTTGTTCGGGGCTCTCTCTCTCTCTCTCTCTCTCTCTCTCTCTCTCTCTCTCTCTCTCTCTCTCTCTCTCTCTCTCTCCTCCCCACGTTTTTTCCTCTTCCTGCCTCTCCAAACCTCTCTCATTTTTCTTATTCTTCTCACCCCCTCCCCCCCTTTTTCGCTTCCCTGCCCTTTTACTGCACTCGCCAGAATTTCATGTAGCAACATCGGGGATAGGAATGTCTTGCCGTTCCCCCAGTCCAAACGAAAATGATTTTATTTGAGAGGCTCTGGTGAACTTGGTAGACCTTCCCCACCCACACCCCACACTCTCCCCATCCACACCCCTCCCCCACCCACACTCTCCCCCTCCCACACACCCCTCCCCCACCCACACTCTCCCCATCCACACACCCCTCCCCCATCCCACACACACACACACACACCCACACCCTCCCCCCATCCCACACACACTAACCCTCCTCCCACACACCACACACCCACCCCACACAAGCCCACCCCAATAGCCTCGCAATCAGGTGAGTGTCCCGCAATACATTAAAAAAATAACCTCCCCACTACGATGATTGGATAACTTGCTATTTTGTGGCTAAGGCCGATTGGAAAATATACTACGAGAAAAATTTAAGTTTTTTTTTCCTGCCTTTTGAATGATATTGGCGGAGAGGGAAGGAAATTTGGTGAAAACTAGGGAATATTTTCCATTTTCTTCACTGATAATATTGGTGTCTATTTTTTTTTACCGGAAAGTTGTCATTTTTAGGGAATTTTCCAACAAAGTGAAGATAAAGTGATATTTTTTTTTAACATTGGTGAATATAACATTTTTATTTATATTAACACTGGGAGGAGAGAGGAGAGGTGAGGAGGAACATAATATTGTTACCAGCAAGTGTCAATTTTTTGTGGGGGTTTGGAGTGTGAGAGAGAGGGAGGGAACGGGAGGGGAAACGGAAGGGATTTGTGGAGCTGAAAGGGGATGAAGGAGGGAACTTCACTTTCCTCCAACAAGTGAGGAGTCTAGAGGGATTTTTCTAACCACCAACGAGATTTTTTTTGTGGGGGGGGGGGGTGTGTGGGGGGAGGGGGTAGAAAAGGGGAAGGGGTGGAACTAGAGAGTGAAGGGGAGGGGGGGAGGGAAGCAGAGTGATATTCCATATTTTCTAGCAAAAAATGAGGGAGGGCGTACATGGGTAGGGGAAGGGGGGTGGAGGGGGGTGGAGGGGAGGGAAAGATGAAGAGAAGAGTAAAATATTGTATCCATCATTTTCACATTTTCTTCTATCTTATAATGTGTTTCTTCTTTTTCTTCTTCCTATTCAATATTCTCTCATTCTCCTCTTTATTGCAGTTCTCTCCATTATTCTAGTTCGTAAGAGGTCTTTCTAGTTTTCCGTTTCGTATTGTATGATTTTCATTATATTTCTTTCGTATTGTAGTTTATGTTTTGTGATTATTATTTTACTATTACTATACTCCTGTTCCTATTCTAATTCTTTATCAATATCCTTCTTCCTATTCTAATTCCTTATATTTATCCCTCTTTCCTATTCAAGATGGCGGACACAGCCGAGACTCGTCGACGTCGACTCAGTGTAAAAACAGAAGACACACTCCTCTCCCTCATTAGGGCAGACAATAGACGTCTCTTATCTAAGGGGATAAGGGGGCCCATTATGTCGACAAATAAGGGACAAAAGGGTGAGAGGCCTCCCCAGTCAGCCAATCAACCTTGCCCGGAGACCCACTGCCTTCTAAAAAGGAGAGAGAGAGAGAGAGAGAGCTTTTAGGTCAGAAGGTCGTGGGCATTAAGATAGGCAGGTATTAGTTTGTCGTTCCGCCGCTAGATGACTCCACGTTGTTATTGTTTTTGTTTTTTTCGCCTTAGAATGTGATATTATATATATTCGTATATATAAAATACATATATTGGAGAAAGTCTGTGGAAAAACGTTTAAAAACTATGTAAGATATATACAGAAAAAAATAAAATAAACTAGTTTGGTGTCCTGCCGCTAGATGACACTATAATGATTTTTTTTTTAACGTATAGGCGGTAATATGCGTAGGAGTTCCGCGTCTTTGTATGAGAAGCAAACATACAAAATACATTACTAGAAGGAAAACAGCAGCAGCACCAGCACCAAAAACACTAAGAAAACAAGAGAGAAAAAATAGTAAGAAATAAAGTCCTCGTTTGTGGTCACGCCGCTAGATGGCTCCCCATTGTTTACAAATTGTCGTGTGTCGTAGTCATTTTTGGCCGTACTTGTCTCTGTATATAAGGAAAAGACACGCATAACAAATTACTAGGAGGACAACAACAGCTCAAAAAAAAACAGTTATAAAGACCATCGGGTAAAGAAAGTAAGTTACTCTCGCTTGTGGTCATGCCGCTAGATGGCTCTCCACTGTTTACTAGTCTTTGTGTGAGGTAGTAAGTGTACAAGTTACACGTCTTGCTCGGATAAAAACAGAAGAAAAAAAATCACAAAACACTCCACAAAAATACGGGAAGAAAATCAGGGTAAAGTGAGTCGTTGTTTTTGTCTTTCTTTTTTTTACTGTTTGTGTTTCAGTTTCGGAAGGCGAGGAAGGAGGAACAAGGAGCATTGTTGCTTTTAAAAGAGTGAGGTTCTCGTGGTTTGAAAGTAGGGACGGACAGGTAAGATTCTGTGGTCAGACGTTAGATGTCTCTGTCACCTCAGCCCGCCATGACGGTATGCCACTCACCATTTTATCGATTTTTATTACCCGAACGTGAGCACGGAGATAACCAGCACATTACGTCTACCTCAGCCATAGAAATACTGACAATCTTCATAACATCCTGAAGTAAGTATCTTTTCGACGTTGAGGTGAAATAATAAAAACGACAGAATTCAGAAGCGAAACTCAAAAAGGCCGTTTATTAAATTTTTCACTTCTCGTCGTTTTCTTTGCGTCCGTCGAAAAGAAACGGGAATTTTGGTTGGCTGGAGTGCTATTTATCTTAGGTTTATGGGCCAATTGCCGCACGTCACTCATTTGTCCATCACGGCCAGATTTTTGCGGGCACGAGCCGATACAGTGGACAAAAAATATTTACTGCCCAGAAATTCTTCTGGAGGTGTTAGAGTGGTGGCGGAGGGGGAGGGGGGGGGGTAATGGGAGAAGGGGGACGAGGTGGGTGGAGGAGGACGACAGGAGTGGTGGAGAAAGAGGAGTGGGAGAGGGGAGGAGTCTATGTAAATTGTCTTAACTTGGTTGACTGAGTTTTCTTCTTGCAAAGAGGTTTAGCTTTACCTGAATATATATATATATATATATATATATATATATATATATATATATATATATATATATATATATATATATATATATATATATATATATATAAAACTACTGTTATAATTTATACCCTAAGGAAGTCTGTTTGTATGTCTGTACATATGTGTGAAGTTACTCGTCATTGGTTTACACACTCCAAAACACAGGTAATGACAGCTGACCATATACGTAAGTGTAAGTCACGATATTGTCAGCCTTCACACTGGGGAAATATGACGTTTATGTGACAAATTTCCTTCACATAAATTACTCGTGACTAGTGTACAGTATTTACTAACATAGATCCACACTGGTTAAAGCAAAGTAATACACTCTAACATCAACCACGTCCGTCATCACTTAACAAACTCAACACCAACCTTATTGCATCAAAAAGAGTAGAGGGAAAATGTGTTAAAGATGCTGAAACGTTACTTTGGGGAGTAGGGAGTAGGGGTGGGTGTATTGTAATGGGGAGGGGATGTATGGTAGTGGGGAGAGAAGAGGGGGTGTATGGTAGTGGGGAGAATAGAAATAATCTCCCTTGGACGTGAAGGTAAGATGAAACGAGAAAATAATCATATTTAACTACCATACTCATAACATCAAATGCTTCTTACTAATTTCCCTCCCCTCTCCCGTCCCTACCTCACCCCCCCCCCCCCCTGCCTACCGTTCAGAGATACCCCCGCCATTGCGACACAAAGACCAACACAACGCCACACTCTATGGTTTCCGGACGCTGCTTGTGCGGTCACCACTTTACTGCCTCTCCAACCACACAGCCCGAGTTTATGGTGCCTCCTCCCCCCCCCCTCCCCCACCTCCCTCTCACCTACCATTTTACCCCACCAGCCCCCCCCCCTCTACCTTCAAGCGCTGATACTCAACCCCCCCCCCCTCCCTCCCTCTCCCTCATTTATCTTCTCTTCTTATTCCATCTCTCCCTTCTTTTCTTCCTTCCTTCCTTCTCTTTTCGTGTTGCCTCCTTCACTCTACACATCAATCCCTCCCCCAAATTTTACACACACACCTTGCCCTCCCACTCCACCTTTTCCCTTCCCCTTTTTCCCTCACCCCTTCCACATATCCATCACTTTCACCCTTCCTTTTCCTCCCTATCCTTTTCCACTCCTCCTCCTCCTCCTTCCTCTCACCTACACCCCTTCCCTTATCATCCTTTCCCAATTCCCCCTTCCCACAATATTCACTTCCCTTCCTTCTCCTTTCCTTCCCCTTTAACTTTTCCATCCCCCCCTCCTTTCTCCCGTACTTCCCCACCTCCCTCCTTTGTTTCTCTTTAGCCTTCCCTTCCCTCTCTGTTCCCTACTTTCTCCTCTTAGCCCTCCTCTCCTTTCTTCCCCTACAACCCCTCTTCTGCACCTCTCCTCCATCCTTACCTCCTCTCTTCCCTCCTTTCTTCCCCCTCTCCTCCTTCCTCCCCCTCCCCCTCACCTCTCCCCCTCCTCCCCTCCAACACGCGCCACGACCGCTCACTGTCATTCACCGGAACAACATAAAATAGAGAGAGAGACTGGTGACCATAAGGGTGCTAAGGTTCTAAAATGTATGACACATGTACGTATGTATGTATGTATGTATGTATGTATGTATGTGTGTGTGTGTGTGTGTGTGAGACAAGCGCCAATACGTGTGTAGGGCGGAAGTCTACTAGTCTCTGTCTGTTTGTCAGTAATTAATGGTTATGTTATCAGTAAGAGCTGAGGGTTACGTTGAATTAGTAGATGAGCTGATGGTTAACTGAACAGTCAGGTAGACGGACGGACGGACGGACGGACGGACAGACGGACAGACAAACAGACGGACGGAAGGACAGACAAACACACAGACAGACAGATAGACATAAACAAATAAATATACATAAATAGCTAAATATGAAAGAGGAGAAAAGAGAAGAGAAGAGAGAAACTATTGTAAATGGTCTGTCTTTGAGGAGATCTAACACGTTACCCAGACAAACAGACAGACAGTTGACCTTTGACCTTTGGGAATAGGGTCACCAAATTATTATCCCTATGCCCTAGATATCGGTTGCATAAACGTGCTATTGAAGGCCGATTGCCAATATCTTTCAGCTTTTATGAGTTATGATTGGACATTTTTTTCTTTTTTTTTTTTTGGTGAGATCTGATTGGTCGATTTCTTGTGAGATTTGGATGGCTCTTATGGAATGTATGGCTGATCAATTTTAATATTGTAATTGTTTGTACAGTTGTTGTATTGTAGTTGTTATAGTGCAGTTGTTAGTTATTGGGTTGGGTTGGGTTAGGATCCAATTCTACCTCAAAAATCAATCAGTTGTGAACTTCCGACTTCCCCCCTCCTCTCCTCCCCATAACCTCTCCTCCCTATCACCCCTTCTCTCCCATAACCCCCATAACTCCCCATATACCTCCCCATAACCCCCTAACCCCCCCCCCCCCCACCAACGCCCCCATCCCAAATATATGGATCTGAATATAAGGAGGCGATCGATGTGCAGCAGATGGAACCCCTAGAGGCGGATACCCCAAAGACGACTCCTCCCTCAGTAGTCTCTCTCCTGCTGGGGGGGACGACGCCGTATACCCAGATCAGTGTTGGGTACTGTGGTGACCAACTGACAGCCTAAAGTGTAAACCTGTCGATTCTTCCCCCACATTCAGAGATAAAAAAGCTATAAATAAATAAATAAATAAATAAATAAATAAATAAATAAATAATCAGGAAAAATATCAAAACTTTCCAATGGGTAATTATATAAAGGTTAATTAAATCTCACTATTACAGCATCAAAGACTATAGGCTCAGATGACCCGATTCAGAGGAGGCTTTAGACTCTAATCTGACTTAACACAAGGTAATATACACTCCAGGTTAGGTTAGGTTACGTTACGTTACGTTACGTTAGGTTAGGTTAGACTTAACACAAGGTAAATATACTCTTTAGTACAAGTTTGTCTCTCTGGAACGTGTGAGAATAAAGACAAACCAAGATTTAAAAGTGAGCAACATCTCTGAAAGACCATGTAGTGTAGTCAACCTAACCTAACCTAGCCACTTGGATAATGGTAGTGTAATATAGCCAATCTTATAAAACTACTTGGCTTATGGTGTTGGTGATGGTGATGATGGTGGTGCTGGTGATGGTGATGGTGTTGGTGATGGTGCAGGTGATGTTGATAGTGGCGGTGCTGGTGATGATGATAGTAGCGGTGCTGGTAATGGTGTAAGCTCTTCTCCTATATAACCAGTGAAGCTATAGATATGAAACCCGGCGTCGATTCTGCGCTAAAAGGTTGGTGGTTGCCGCGGCAGGAAAGACTGGAGATGAAAGAGTCGTCAGGGTCCTGGAGAAGGCGGAGGAGGAGGCGAACTCGAGCCGGCGACTGAGTAAATATTGAGCCTCACGCTAAGGACTGTCAAACGTTCGATTTCCGGCCAATCAAAGTGCCTAGCCATTACCTCTAATGGTGGTGGTGGAGGTGGTGGTGGTGGTGAGGTAATGGTGTGTGTGTGTGTGTGTGTGTGTGTGTGTGTGTGTGGTGGTGGTGAGGTAATGGTGTGTGTGTGTGTGTCGGAAAAGCTATACAAGTGCGTTTGTGTTTATTTCCTTCATAAATCAACAACAGTATCCTCGTCACACCTCCACTGTCTCGTTAATATGCCAACTATCTTAATTCATACCAATAGTTTTACCACCTTTAACACACACACACACACACACACACACACACACACACACACACACACACCGTTTCATCACACACCCAACACACACACGACATCCCCGTCACACGCACACACCTGTCACACACACGCTAGACAGGCAGACAGAGATAGAAACAGACAGAGAATGAGGAGAGAGGAAGGAAGAGATAGAGTGAAAGAGAGAGAGAAAGACGAAAAAAGAGAGAGAAAAAGACAAAAAGAGAGAAACAGACAGACAAAAAGACAGAAGGACGGGGAGAGAGAGAGAGAGAGAGAGAGAGAGAGAGAGAGAGAGAGAGAGAGAGAGAGAGAGACAAAAAAAACAAATCAAGAAAAACAAACCAAACAAAAAATAAAACAAAACAAAAATAAAAAATAAATAAATAAATAAACCAAAACAAAACATTAAACCTAAAACCAAACCAAAAACAAAACAAACCTAAACAACCTATAGAAATACACACTTATTTACCTCCACCTGTTCTCTACACGACTGAAACACAATAGATTCCACCCATAAGAAAACTCCACACACACACACACACACACACACACACACACACACACACACACACACATTGGGAGCTAATTAATCCAATAGAGGCAAGTCAGACCTATTGTACCTCTGTAACAGGTAAGGGTAATAGGAGCCATTTTTCATCACTAATCACTATCCATCATTAAACTCATCAGGTAACCAAATGCGACGACCTGAAGTTTTTTTTTTTATTTATTTAATTTTTTTTTTTGGCCAGTCTGAAAATTTTTGTTGTCATGGTTTGGTATTATGATCACTGTCTGTCTGTCTGTCTGTCTGTCTGTCTGTCTGTCTGTGTACGATTCAGGATGACGCTATTGTAGGGAAAAGAGAAGGAGAAAGACAAATAGAGAGAGAAGGAGAGAGAGAAAAGAGGAGAATATAATTAGGAAGAGATAAAGTGAGGAAAAGAGAGAGAAAAAAGTGAGAGAGACAACGAAGAGATACAGAAGGAGAGATAGAGGCAAACAGAGATGATGGCTAGACATACATACATACATACATACATAGATACATACATACAAAAATACATACATACATACATACATACATACAGGTGAAAGAAAGAACTAATACCCCCTATCACCCCCCCCCCCCATTCTCCCTCCCCACCACAAGCTGGTCGGGGGTAAGGGGGAATGGAGAGAGGGAGGGTAAGGATGGAGTGGGGGGATGTGGATGGGGGAGAGGGGAGGGAGAAGTGAAAAGGGGGGGAGAAAAGGGTAAGGGGAATGGGAAGGGAGAGGTATTAGGGGGAGCGGTGGGGGGTAAGGGGGAAGGGGAGGGGGTAAGAGGTAAGGGGGTAAAGGGGGAAGGGGAAATGGGTAAAGGGGGAAGGGGGCAAGAGGAATGGAGAGGGGTATGAGGGGGAGTTGAAGGGAGTAAGGGGGAATGGAGAGGGGAAGGGTAAGGGGGAATGGAGAGGGGAAGGGTAAGGGGGAATGGAGAGGGGAAGGGTAAGGGGGAATGGAGAGGGGAAGGGTAACGGGGAATGGAGAGGGGAAGGGTAAGGGGGAATGGAGAGGGGAAGGGTAAGGGGGAATGGAGAGGGGAAGGGTAAGGGGGAATGGAGAGGGGAAGGGTAACGGGGAATGGAGAGGGGAAGGGTAAGGGGGAATGGAGAGGGGAAGGGTAAGGGGGAATGGAGAGGGGAAGGGTAAGGGGGAATGGAGAGGGGAAGGGTAAGGGGGAATGGAGAGGGGAAGGGTAAGGGGGAATGGAGAGGGGGAGGGTAAGGGGGAATGGAGAGGGGAAGGGTAAGGGGGAATGGAGAGGGGAAGGGTAAGGGGGAATGGAGAGGGGAAGGGTAAGGGGGAATGGAGAGGGGAAGGGGAAGGGGAAGGGGGAGGGGAAGGGGGAGGTTTGAGGATTAACTGTGATTAAGGCCTTTGTCGCGACCATCTCGAATTACCTCCATAAGGACAGGTTTTATACACGTCTCGGGTTGCACCTGGTCTCTGGAGGTTCTTTAATAATTTCCTGGTTTCTTATTGGTCTTTAATGGTCCTTAAAAGCTAGTTAGTGGGAGGTTTGTCGCCGGTATGTGATAAAATAGCAAATATAAAAATGTTTCATAGTCTGATTCTCTCTCTCTCTCTCTCTCTCTCTCTCTCTCTCTCTCTCTCTCTCTCTCTCTCTCTTCTCTTTACTCCTTTTCTCCCCTCTCTCTCTCTCTCTCTCTCTCTTTCTCTTTACTCCTTTTCTCCCCTCTCTCTCTCTCCTACTTCTTCCCACCACCCATTCACCCTCATCGTTCTCCCCCACCCACCAGTGCGAGGACGGTGGCTGGCAGATCCACTTCAGCAACATAACACTGAGGAATGTGGTTGACACCTGATCACCTGGTATTGGCAGAGAGGTGACACCAGTCCAACCTCGCTACCTTCAAGTTAACAACAAGTCCAGGGCTGAATTACCTCCTAGTTCATTTTTATTGATAATGGTAGTGATGATGATGACAGTGGTAACAACAACAGCAATGATAATAATAATAATAATAATAATAATAATTTATGAAACAAAGTATGGGAATTTCTCATTTCAGTAATTATTCAGTTATTAATAATGCTTACTCAACCTAACCTAACCTAACCTAACCTAACCTAACCTAACCTAACCCAACCTAACCTAATCTAACCTAAATTAACCTCACCTAACCCGAAAAAGATACAAATACCAATTAATTTCTACTTTGTTTAATATTTTTATTAATGAAACAAACGAGGGATTATAAGAATGTAAACGACGACCTTGATTATCACACACACACACACACACACACACACACACACACACACACACACATACACACATACATACATACATACATACATACATACATACCATAACGAATAAAAATAAAGTATAAAACTCCGCAATTACGTTAAATATGAGTACGTATATTGCCGGCAAACACAGTGAAATGTTCCCACAGCTAAGAGCACTTATCCCTGAAAATCACGTAAGATTAAATTAGCATATAAAGGGGTAGGAGTACCTTCTTTCTGGAGTAGCTACACCGTGTACCTCCCTCACTCCTTACACTTTTCCTCCCTCCTTCTTCCTCCCTTCATTCCTCCTTCTTCCTCCCTCCATTCCTCCTTATGTTACGTGTATATTATTTGTCAATCAAGTGACCCATTCCCCATATCTAGTTGACCTATTTCCCAATTATGTAACTGTATATTTCAACCTTATTATTATTATTATTATTATTATTATTATTATTATTATTATTACACACACACACACACATCAATAACCACACTTTATATATCAAATGGACTTATTATTCTAGCCATAAAAGCCTATATATATATACTAATAATAGATGAGCCAGTACCTCACTATACGTCAAACACTAATTACTAGAAGCCATTCACAGTTGGACAGGAAGCCGGAAAAAAAAAAGGGATGACCTGACATATAAAACTCTAACATTCACAATTAATTTTTCTCTCATTGACAACCACCGCCCCTCCCAATATGGATTCATCACTATTTCACATTACTAAATATATAAACGCTGGAACAAAAGAGATACGAGATAAAGGAATATTAATACGACCTGGAACTATTACCTCGTGTTAAGTATTAGGGATATTTATTTATTTACGGTTTTTGTCAGGTGTCAATAGTGTTGTTGTTGATGTTTGGAAGAAATACGTTGCCGGTTTAGTGAGTTAGTTTCTGTTTATTTACAAGAGTTTTATAGACACCTGTGTATTAAATCCCATCACCTGTGCATTAAATTCCATCACCTGTGCATCAAATCCCATCACCTGTGCATCAAATTCCCAACACCTGTGCATCATCAAATCCCATCACCTGTGCATCATCAAATCCCATCACCTGTGCACCTAAGGCAAAGGGAACGAGACCAAAATATACTTGAGGTTCAATTTTAATTCTGATCACTGGTGTATATTTGGTCTTCATACACACCGCGTCAGCACACAATTATACTACAGGTTTGTATAGCGGTGTGTATGTTGTGGGTGAACAAAGACAGTATGTGGATTTGATCTTTAGATGAAGAATTATTGAGTACTTTGGTCCAACGTAATATAACAGAGTGTAATATAACATAACAGCATAACATGACATAATTTATACATTAACATAACATAACATAACAAGGAAGAGTGAAAAGAGAGAGAGAGAGAGAGAGAGAGAGAGAGAGAGAGAGAGAGAGAGAGAGAGAGTCATTAGTCTCTCAGGGGGGTAAAATTCTAACATACATTCCAACTTAATAGTTCAATCCTATTCCACCCATAACCCCCGCCTCCCCCTCGCCCACCCCTCCTTGTGCCCTCTACCGTTGCAATAGGGTTAATTGGCCTCTGGTTGATTCACGTTACGATCCTAATTGAAGGTTAATCAGTTTTTAATCACCTCACTGAGATTTTTTTCCCAATTTTCATTTTCTCTCATAATTCACTTCAAAAGGTTACTAATGATCTGTAATTGTACGATAACTGATTCGTCGTCACATAATTAAACCTGTTTATTTGGGATAATTAAGTGTCAAGGGTGAATAATAATCGTTCATTACCTGCTAATTGGGCTTGTAATTGGTAGGTAATTGATCGGTGGTTGTTTCCTCCTTCGTTTTCTAATTGGGTCATTAAGCTCAAATCACAGTCGCTGAAGCGTAGCCCAATTTCATAGAATTAAAATGAAATGGCTTGTAATGGGAAACAATCGACTTGTAATGAGAATTAATTAGTTCCTATGTGATATAATAGCTAGTAATGGGAAATAATTGGCCAGTAATGGGAAATATATAGTTGAAATAGAAGGTACGTGATTTTTATAGCGATAATTACTCTTACTTGGGGGAAAAAGCAAGCGATGATTACTCTTACTTGGGGAAAAAACAAGCGATAATTACTCTTACTTGGGGAAAAAAACAAGAGATAATTATTCTTACTTGGGGAAAAAAACAAGCGATAATTACTCTTACTTGGGAAAAAAAACAAGCGATAATTATTCTTACTTGGGGGAAAAAACAAACGATAATTACTCTTACTTCGGGAAAAAACAAAAAGTGCCCATAAAAAACATCAGCATGACCAGCAGTACACTCAATTGCCTTCACTCACACAACTGTATAATCAACACCTCAATTTAACTACCGGATCAACTGGAGTGACCATGAGTGCGAACCATGGTCTCTTAGGACAGGAGACGAGAGCGCTGTAACCACTCACCCACCGCACTCAGTTTTTATTGTTTTAAATCGGGTTTTATCAACAGTCTAGTTCACCTTTACCTTGCATTGGGAATGATTCAATAGATAAAGTAGATAATTGGCTTGTTAATGAGTGTAACTACCTGTAACTACCGCGCCACTGAATGCGAATTACCATTAATAGGGCTGTATTCGCTCATAACACAGGCAATTCTCTATAACCCAGTGTGTGTGAAAATGTTGCCCAGGCAGTGAAATTTCCATGGAACCAGATACCTTTAAGATAGATAAATGAATAGATAAATGAATAGATAAATGGATAGATAGATAGATAGATGGATAGATAGATAGATACATAGATAGATAGATAGATAAATAACTAGATAGATAATAGACAGATAAATGGATAGATAAATAAATAGATAAATGGATAGATAATGGATAGATATGTGGATAGATAAATAGTTAGATAAATTGAAATAAATGCATAGATAAATAGATATATAAATACACACACACACACACACACACACACACACATGTTCTCACACCTTCCAGTTCCCTCTCACGTGGCTAGACGATCTAAACCACAGGTAACTCGGTCACCTGTATCGGTAAGGCAATTAACCTGTTGGAGTCATATAGTGTGTCAGGTGGCGGATGCTTAGGAAGTCGTACGATGATATAAGTGATATAAGTTAATCCTATAACATGATATAGTGTAAACATGATATAAGGTAAACACTGTTAACTTTAGACTAAGTAAACGAGATGTAAGTTAATCCCATAAACATGATATAGTGCAAATATTATATAAAATTAATAGTAGAAACCTGATATAAACAAATATATGTACCTATAGTTATTTTCCTATGTCTTTTATATCCCTGTTATATAGTCTTACAGAATATAGGAAAACAAATATATAGAACTGTTTGTTTTTCAGGGTAAACAATAAAGGAATTGTTTTTAGAGGGGGGGAGGCATGGCAGATTTAAGTCCGCCTATAACCCAATATGCGTTACCTATATGAAAAATATATATATAAAAACATAAAAAATCGATCATTAAACGTAGAAAAAATGAAATAAACCGATGAAAATAGAGAATAAAAAAGCTTAAAAAATAAATATTAAAATATACTGTAAAAAAAAAAATATTAGAAAAAAAAAGATCTGGCGGAAAAAAAAAAGATCTGGCGGAAAATAAAATATACCAAAAGTGGACAACAAAGTCTCCGCGATATTGAATACCTCGCGATTGTTGTTGTCCAAAAGAGTATATGTCATATTTTCCTCTCGGCTTGACAGTTTTATAGATTCATCGAGGTACAAGAGCGTGTTGTGAGGGCGCGTGAGGCTACTGCTGGTGCGGGAATTTGTCAACACCTGTCTGAGCTAACCCGCCAACCACTAATATCTGTTTATGAAGAATTAATACTAACATACACAGCCTTCATAGCTCAGTGGCTAGAGCGCTGGTCTAGTAAACCAGAGGCCGGGAGTTCGATCCTCCCTGAAGGCACAGTGGAGATGTAGTATTTCTTTTAAGGAGTATAAGTGGTAACAGTACCTCCCGCTACTACCTCCCGGGTTCAGTACACAAGTTAGATTTAAAGATGTCATCCAGTGCAAATCTACTAGTAAATTATTATTGTTTTAGAGTTAAATAATGAAAGCTAATATCGTCCCCATAATGAAGGAGTTGATAAAGTTGTCTCACGCTCTACCTACACTGAGGTTCTACCCACACACCTGTCGTAATCACCGTGACGTCAGAGAATTTCCGGGAACTATCACCGCCAGCGATTAATTCACTTTATGACATTTACTGTACTTCGCCTCCGGCGTTTAATCCACTGTTGTCCATGTCCATAATGTGTTGTTGGTGTTTTTTGTTTTTTGTTTTTTTAGCTCAGTCAGTATGATTTGTCCTCTGTTGATAAAAAATTACAAAAAAACTTCAATTTTCATCGTATTTTTATCGTATACTCGTGTGTGTATTCCATAAAGTTTTCCTCTATTGAACATAAACTGCTCCATCAAAGCTGTGTTTCATGACGACAAATATTTTATTTTTTCCCCCAGTTATGAACAATGTTTGTATTCCTATGACATTTTACCTTTTTTTATTATTTTTTTAAATTTTTCTTGAAATATTTACTTCATATTTCATTAATTAATTAAATACTCTTCGGTGTATGCGTCCGGCAGTCAGGAAATACCGGCTTTTAGGCTTTCAGTAGTAATGAGTGAATGTTACTAAGGCTCTGTGTAACTTGGGTATTTACCTTAACCCCTAAAATGTGTGGGTAGGAATTTCACGTAAATCCCCACAAAATCACGAAATTCTTGTAATCACTGCGACCATAACCTAACTTAACCTAACTTAACCTAACTTAACCTAATCACTAGTATCATGTTGACTATGAATTTCGATGGTGACACTTAAGCAATGTATATAAATCCAGCTGCAGTGGAAATATGTAGTGAACGTACTCTACACACACACACACACACACACACACACACACACACACTGAAGAAACTCCCCCAAAGATATAAACGACCTATCCCCCCTCCCTTCCCTACCCCTTAACCCCCTTAACCTCCCTTACCCCTTAACCCCCACTTTACACAACAAAAGTGGACATTCCCCTCCTACCCCCACACTATCTCTCTCTCTCTACTCCTTTACCCTTCCCGTCTCCTCTCCCTCCTCTCCCCATCCACTTCCTTTCCTCCTCCACCTTCCACTCCCTACCCCTCCTTCCACTCCCTCCCTCCAAAAATCCATTGTCCCTTTAGTTGACACTTTAAGACTTTTGAATCATGGAAGTTTCTCTCGGGCTGGAGTCAGGCCAAAGACCCTAAAAGGACAAAAGAAAGGAGTAAGAGAGAAAGAGAGTGAGAGGGAGAGAAAGACAAAGAGGAGAGAAAGAAGGAAGAGGAGGAGGCAGGTAGGTAGGAAGGTAAGGTATGACTCCACTAACCACACTAATTAGTCTCTTACAGAAATGACCAGAGAACAGTTAACCAAACCTTCCTTTCTGTCCCCCATCCCTCCCGGCCAACCTCCCTTTCCCTCCACGCCAGCCTCCCTCCCCTGCCCTGCCAGCTTCCCTTCCCCATTCCTATTCCCTCCCCATCCCTCTCTACCAGCTTCCCTGTTCCCTCCTTCTCCCTCCCTGCCAGCCTACCTTTCCCTCCCACTCTACCACCCCACCCCCACCCCCACCCCCACCCCCTCCTCCCCCACAAAACCTCTTCCCTCGAGTACTCAATAACAGTACTCATACTTATTCCGTACTCTTTAATTGTTTCACAGTAATGGGACTCCAAACTTTGAATAATCCTAAAAAAAAAGTTTACCTAGAGGTTTAATTGACCGAGGAGTTTTCTTTAGTCATCTCTTAAAAAGGTATTTGAAGTTAGTAAAGGTTTTATGTCTGAAGGTAAACTATGAAGATTAAATCATAAAATATGAGAGCTACATCAAAAGGTAAGTCTATCATGTGTGTTTCAGGTGTGTGTGTGTGTGTGTGTGTGTGTATCACGTGTCTTTCAGGTGTGGGTATGTGTCCTCCTCCTACCATGTTGTTCCTCTTCCTTCCTCCTCCACATCCTCTCCTCCTGCTCCTCTTCCTACTCTGTTGCTCATTTTCTCCCCTCCCATCCCATCCCCTCCTCTTCCTCTCTCCCTTCTCAACGTACTCTACCCTCCTTCTCCTGCTCTACGCCTTCTTCCTCCCCTTCCCATTCCTCTCCCCGCTTTTCCTCCTCTCCCCACACCCCTCCGCCTCGTAACATCTTGAATGGAGGACAAATTTTAATTGTAAACTTTTTTGGCAGTCAGAAATACATTTGCTTTAAAGTTGGTCATCACCCCGGGGCTACCAGAGGCTGAGGAATTATACATCATTCAGATATTTTTCTTCATTTCAGTAGGTCTTTATTTTACTGTATTTAATGTATTACTTTATAATATGTAACTGAATATTACTCTATTTTATAATTTACTGTATCTTATCAAATTTTGGTTTATTTCACCTCATTGTATTTTCTTGTATATTTTAGATGTATTTTATTGTATTTGACTGAAGTACCACTATTCTATATCGCATTTCGCACCCCCCCCCTCCTCCACCCCCTATTCTCTCTCGAGGTGCCTGAGGGGAGGGTACTGAGGGGGCTGCTCTATATGACTGTATTCGTGTTTCCAGCTTGTATGTTTGGCCGATATCTCAGATACTTTTAGAGCTAGGAAACTGAAATACCAACAGAATAGTGACTAAATAATTCCACAAATATGGCCCTGTCTAATATTACCAACATGTTGTTCCTAGTATGCCATCAGGGGAGTTATGTATTAAACGTACACACTCACCAGACACTTCTCGAACGCCATAAGTACTATTGTAATCTTGAAAAATGAACGAAGAATCTGAAACCATTCCGAGATGACAAGACCCCCCATTCTGCTCATTCTCCCATCCATCGCAGCCAGGTGTTGGAGGGGATCTTGTTGAGGGTGTACAGTGCATGTTGATACACTAACTTATACAGTAAAGTGCGAGGAGAGAATTGTTCCTTCACCACACTCGCGCCCTTGGTTCAAAGTAGATTACTCTCCTCCTCAGCGAAATTGACTCAAATAACTTACAAAATGAAATGAAAGGTTACTGAAGTGAACTGTGTACTAGCTGGCAGTGTGTTCCCGGCTTACTCAAGTGAGTCCTGTTCTTCACTGCTTAATTTGTGAAGAGCGAGTAAGAGGGTGTTTTCTTGGTAAAATATGGGTGGGTGGGAGGGAGAAGAGAGGGTATGAGGGAGGGAAGTAGGGAGGGACGTAGGGAGGGAAGTAGGGTGATAGGGAGGGAGTTAGGGTGATAGGGAGGGAGGTAGGGTAGGAAGGGGGTAGGGCAGGGTGGGAAAGAAGTAGGGTAGGAGGCAAGGAGGAGCAAGGGAGGGAGACAGGTGCAAGGGTGTCAAGTGTCTCGTAAGGGCACCGAGTGTGTCGTGAGTGAGGTGACAGCCGCCTGACGGAGGGAGAGACCCGCCTGTGGCAAACTGTTATGGCCACCTACATCATTTTCCTCCAGTTTACAGGCGCAATATTCTCTCTCGGGGCGGAGGAAGGCGTTCATGACCGGCCTTCCGATACTCTGAAGGACCGGCCACGACTTGGTTCCCCTGTAATACTCTGTAAGATGTCGGTAGGGAGTTTCCTGGTAAGGTATAATATTTAGCAAGACTGGCCTGACCTGACTGGAGTGCACTGCGGTACGACAGTTTGGGAGGATCAGGTGATGTCTTGGCGGCGTACGATCTGATGGAAAATTTCTGGGCGTTTTGTAGATGGCATACGATATTTTCAAGGTGTTTTTATGTCGTTGATTTTTTAGGATAGGGAATTTTCTCCTTTGACAAACGATATCTTGAATTTCCTGAAAGCCCGAAAAATATTATAATGTGTTTGAGTTTTATGGAGATATACAAAAAATACGATCTTAGTGAAGGGTTAACTTGGAGGTGAGGTGTGTTCCCCCCAACCACCCATGAACCCATTACATACACGTATCGTATGTTAGGTCCTATTATAATAGTTTGTGTACGTGAGATGGAACTTGCATTACTAGTACACACACAGATCTCTCTCTCTCTCTCTCTCTCTCTCTCTCTCTCTCTCTCTCTCTCTCTCTCTCTTTCTCTCTCATCAACCTTCAACAAAAAAGTATTTAAGTGCACAGTGATGGACCAAACCTCCAGAAACTTGTGATGAGTCTTTTAGCTCGCTCCTCCACCTGGTCCAGGAAGCACAAGTGACACACCTGCCAGGAGGCACAAGTGACACACCTGCCAGGAGGCACAAGTGACCAGACCTGAGGCCACATACAGAGTCATGCACCTTTCACTGTCCAGTCTGGAGACTTTTCTAAGGGTTCTCATTTTCTTCGCTCCTTTGACAATCAGGTCGGGAACTTGACTCATTGTAGTCTTTTGAGAGCCACATTACCCGCCCAGCAGTTCATCATGACCTGCCACGTCCAGCTGTTGGCCACCATTGACACACTTGTTTCAGCTGTAGTCATGTTGTTGGTGACGGTCATCATTTAGGTTTACTGGGGAGGAAAGATCACAGTCTTGTTGGACCCCAGATCATTATATCATCTCACAGTGATATTGGTGGAGGTCGGTGTCGGGCACCAACTTACATGTTACCATCAAAGCGCAAAACAAGAAGCTCGGTTTTTTTTCTTACTTAAAAACTATAATACAGTAGGTTGATAAAAGGCAGATCTGACTGCCAAGGTTTCTTTTGCCAGGAAGGGTTCCCTCTGCACCCGTATCCAGGTCCTTTACTTGACATCCGATGCCTCATGATATCTGAAATCAAACCAAGGCTCGTCAGTGTCACCTCCACTACTACGATCAGGACCCACACAGTGAAGGCTGTAATGTGACTGTTGACGTCCCCTTCAATCATAGCCTCCCAGTTTGGTGTTAGTCGGATCCGATCGAAGAGATTGCCAATCGGCCTCGTCTCACAGCGACATGGTGCGGATGGATTCATCATCGCGGTCTGCTGGAGTGACCAGTGAGGTGAGGACCGCTGTGTGGTCACTAGACCCGACATAACTCAGTGGTCTACTAGTTACCGACGGGTCTGGCAGGTGTCACTACAGGATCAAGGAAGGAGCTACATGTGTGGGTGGCGAAGTTCACGATGGTTCCGGAGATCAAAGATTGTCTGACACCCAATGAAGTATCTCTGGACGAGGTGCTGATGTAGGTCACACATGTGTTACAGAGAACTTGTGTTGTGGCTGCCATTCAGGTAAACGGTGGTAGTTGCTCCTGGCTACTGAAGCCTTGTAGTACGCCGTAAGTAAGATATATAAGTGTTTTTCATTAAGTAAATCCTAAAAATCAACAGAACAATATTTCAAAGTGTTCAAGAATAACTCTCTCTCTCTCTCTCTCTCTCTCTCTCTCTCTCTCTCTCTCTCTCATACACTCGTACTCGTACCCAGGACCTTTAATTCCGCGATAACATATGTCTTCCTCTTGGTGATGACGGGGTGGACGCTGAGGAACGAGTCGGCGGTCGCTCACCACTTCTGATGAACTGTTGCACATTCTTCATGTCTCCCGGGATGAAGATCACTAGTACGACCTGCTCTCTCTCTCTCTCTCTCTCTCTCTCTCTCTCTCTCTCTCTCTACGGCTACTAAGGTGATTTGTGTTGTTTTCATTGGATGTTACAACATACAAGTTAGCTGTACCGCTGAGCTTCTTACGAGACCCTCCCCCCCCTATTTTTTATAATCAATTTAACCAACTTTTAATTAATTTCACACATCGTATTTATATGACTACCAAGATAAATTAACTCGTATTTATTTAATCCATGTATCTCGCGCGTATGGATTAAGGGCTGATCTAGTTGTCTGAAGTGTTATGTCTGCCAAGATTTTTTACAAAGTTAAAAGTGAATTGTATTTGTGTTGTTTTTTTTAAGTAATACAACCCAACCCAACACAACCTAACCCAACCCAACCCAACCCAACCTAACCCAACCTAACCTAACCCAACCTACCCCCTACACGACCACAACACACGACTTAAGGCATTATACCAAACAAACTTGGTCTCTGAGGGAAACAAAAAAAAATAAATATTTAATTCTACGCAGATTTAGGCACAGTCACGGAGGAACAGCAGGTGAGAATAGAATGTTGAGGCCAGGTACACACGCCAGGTACACACGCGAGGTACATGTTCACACCCCCACACGCTATATACGGCAGGTGTTGGGTGACTGTGTCTATATAATTATATATATTTTAAGGGGTAGAACGTCTCTCCTTTCTATATGGTTTTGAGACAGAGAACAGAGAGAGACAGACAGACAGAGATGGAATGAGACAGAGAGGAGGAGAGGGAGGGGGGGGGGGAGATATAGTGATTGACAGCTAAAGTGAAAGATGGCGAACGAGAGAGAGAGAGAGAGAGGGGGGGGGGGGGAGGTACATGGATAGATAGAGACAGACAGACAGAGAGAAATGTATATTAATGTGTTAAATTTCCTCTTTCTTCAGGCAGTAGAGAGAGATCTGGTATTTTCTTTCCCTGGGGATTTAAACTGAGAAGAGTAAGCTTATTATTTCCATCATTCTTTTGCAAACCTTCTGCCGGATGGTCTCAAGGTAGCCGGCGGCAAGAGCAATGCAGACGACCTTACCTTATACATTGTCTGGCTCTAATAAATGTGTTCTTCTTTGGTTGGGTTAGGTTAGGTTAGGTTAGGAATGGTTAGGTTAGGTTAGGTTAGGTAAGGTTTGGTATGAAGTTACTCAATTATTCGCATTAAGATTATCTCCATGAACCTCTATGGCATAACTAACTTAACCAAACAATTTTATTTCCACTAAGTTGTACCAATAAAAACAAAAGTTAACCTAACTTACCCTACCCTAACCTAACCTAAGTGGCAAAACCATCAATTACTCTTGAAAGTTTAAATGGGGGAGTCTCACCTGATCAACGTGGCTTGTACTGTAAATATATCACCATATACAATACACAAGGTACGATACATTAGACCCACATTATTACGGACACTCGCTGTATGTTCCCTGTAATATACCACATAAATTATAGAAAATGCTGTCATGTGTGTTTGTCCGTGGCCACGACCCTTGCAGTGTGTGTGTGTGTGTGTACATCCTAGGTGGTCATTGTAAACAACCATATAAGAAGAATTCGAGGCTCAAGAGGCGGACATGTCGCCGTTTTTATTTTCCGATTTATTTTTTCAGTTTTTGCGACGGGACCGAAAGATTAAACACCCTAACCTAACCTAACCCATATAAGAGACAAACCATGAATAGGGTCCAGCTCAGTCCTGTTTACCCACCACACACGGGAGACAAGGTGTGTGTGAGGGGGGGGGGGGGAGGGTGTAAGCGTGTGGAGGGATGGACAACAATGGGTATTTTGTCACCTAACCACACCACCTACACCAACCTACAACCACACCACCACACTTTTCCCACTACCTTTGTCAACCACACTGGCATAAGTTTCTCTCTCTCTCTCTCTCTCTCTCTCTCTCTCTCTCTCTCTCTCTCTCTCTCTCTCTCTAAAACATTTCTCAGAAGTTTTATCTTCGCCTCAGAATAATGGTTCATACGAGGCCGGAAACTCAATTAATTATATAAATCAATTAGTGTTGGAAAACCTCGGCTCAGGATGTGACTTTAAAACAAACGGATTTAATTTTGAGAAGAAGACGAGAGAGAGAGAGAGAGAGAGAGAGAGAGAGAAAATGAAGGATCGCTAAAGACTCCGTATATGTGTGTGTGTGTGTGTGTGTGGTGATAAATGGCAGCAGCAGCGTCTATGGTGGTGGGTGGTGGAGACGAGAACCAACACTACCACACCTGCCAGCACACATCACACACACCTGTCGTCGATCCACCACCACAAGATTTCCATTGGGACTTCTGTCCATTATTTACCACCCCTCCCAAAGTTACCCTTCCTCGTGAAAAATGGTTAGGATGCCGGGGGAAAGAACGGAGGCCACTACATTTATACGTAATATTCCGTCCATGCCAGAAATACAGTAGGTCGCTTTGTACCTTCTGTCTATCTGTCTGTCTGTCTCTGTCTGTCTGTGATATTAATCGGTAATTCGGTATCGACTGTGTGTTTGTCGGTCTGTGCTTCGAGAAAGTCGTTTGATATCGTGTACTGTAGTTCCATTTCTTTACCTGTCTGTCTGTCTGTCTGTCTGTCTGTCTGTTTATTTAATTAAAAGACTCCCACTCTCACCTTAGTATTTAACAATGTGAACAAATTTGAATGATAAATAGAAACTGATCCACCAAATTCTTGTGTCAACTTCATTTCAGATCAAATGTTCGAAGGACAAACTCGGGTAGCACTTATTTAGATCCCTCATAACAATCCATAATGCGTAAAGATTAATAATTTTTACTTTTTGTTTTCCTTTTTTACTACCATTCTCTAAGCGGCAGTCTCTCTCAACACGACATTATCACGCATGAACAGCCATCGAGTTTACTACAATCGCTATTTGGTCCACCTCAACCTCGCATATTTGTTTACAGCCAGTCACTGCCATCTAGCGGCGAATGCTGGCAGTGATTTAAGTCCTCTTCATTGGCTCCCACAAAAAAAACAGCCCTGTGATTGGTTCGTCGCCCAAGATTGTCTTTGAGGAAAAAGTGTCCCAGTTTCATCTTTTATGTTTGAATTACGTGGAATCGCTTCAGATACTGTTTCCTGGAGTCTTTTGATGGTTCATGTCCAGTACAGTACTACCACTACTACCCTCCACCACCACTACCCTTCACCACCACTACCCTCCACTACCCACCACCACCACTACTCTCCACCACCCACCTAAATCTTAATAAGGAGTCAGGTGTCTCTTTACCGTATCCAGGTGAACACAGGTGAACACAACTCACACATTAGAGACCTTATTTAACGTGTTTAATAATCCTCGTATCAGTTGGTTATGTTAATGGACCTCGGGGTTTGGTGTCTCGCCCCTGGTCTGCTTCAGGAGCTTAATGTATGTACAGAAACCAACCACTTAAGGTGTTATTGTTGTTATTACTGTTATTATTGTTGTTGTTGTTGTTGTTGTTTTGGTGGTGATGGTTGTGGTGGTGGTGGTGATTGTTAGTAGTAGTAGCAGTACCGACAATTTAAATTTTCTTGATCATCTTAAAGAAGTACGGTTTTTACCCCTTATTGTACAGTATAGTCTAACTCTAAACAAAAGCCCGGGCGCTAATGTCATCATATTACCTTACAAATAAAAGCTTTTGTGTTAATTAATACAACTCAAAAACCTAAACCAAACTTCAAAGATTTCAATTGAATTCTTTACTCGTATCTCAAAATCTAAAACAACATCTGTAAACTATTTCCCGCCTCGTGACAGACGTGATAAATACACGTTTCTCTTCGGCCAATCAGAGACGAACAATCAGACTATCGACGCCAGAAGAGCATCGAGGAACACGGAGGAGAGGGAGAGGAGTGGGTTGGGGGGAGGGGGGGGGGAGAATCCAACCCTCCGCCAGGGGATCAGATCATTAGCTGTGATAGATTACCGGATCCAACTCCACAAATTGCGGCCATGTCGGGCAAGCTCGCTTCTGTTTATTCGCACCCGCGGGTTATATTGGGAATTGGTGGGGTAAAATCGGTAGTGGTGGGGGAAAATCGATAGTGGTGGTGAAGATGGAGGGAGAATTTGATGGTGATGGAGGACGGTCATGTTAGTGGTGGGGAAGGTCGTCATGGTGGTGGTGGTGATGGGGAAATTTCGGCGGGGGGGGGGGGAGATATCAATAGTCGTGGTGATGAAGAATATAACAGGAAAAAATTTGTTATAATGGTCCTGGTTGTGGTAATTTTAGGATGTGGAAGGAAACGGTGGGGGAAATGTAGGTAACGATGTTGGTGGTGGGGAGGAAACGGTGGAAGTAATCGGTGAAAGTTAGTGATGGTAGCGACAAATGGGTGGCAGTGAGGGGGAAACGGTGGAGGAAATCGGTGGTGAAGGGAGAAAATCACTGGTAACGATGGTGAGGTAAGACAGTGTTATAGAGAGATGAGGGGAAATATCAGTGTTTGTGGTTATAGTAACGTTGGTGGGGGAAATTAATGTTAGTGAAGGGAAATAGTGGGGGAAATTAGCCCAATTGCTTGTAGTAAGGGGAAATGATGGGGAAATATTAACCTCAGTACAGGAAATGGTGGGGGAAAATTGACCCTAGTAGTTGTGGTGGTGTTAGTGAGGGGAAACGGTGTGGTGAGAGTGAGCCTGGGAGAGGGGAGAGTGACTGATGAGTGGGGTGAGAGGGGAGGATTGGAGTGGGGGAAAGGAGGGGAGGATTGGAGTGAGGCAAATGGAAGGGAAGGAATGGTTGGAAAAGGGGGGAGGTAGGGGAAGGAATGGTTGGAAAAGGGGGGAGGTAGGGGAAGGGAGGGGAGAATGGGTGAGATAGTGGTTGCCAAGGATAGTGGTTGATGGTGATGACTGAAGGTGATGGCTTAAGGTAGTGACTGGTAGTGGTTGATGGTGGTAGCTTATGGTAAGGGCTGGTAATAGTGGTGGTTGATGGTGGCAGCTAATAGTAAGGGCTGGTAATGGTGGCAGCTGATGGTAAGGGCTGGTAATAGTGGTGGTTGATGGTGGCAGCTAATAGTAAGGGCTGGTAATGGTGGTAGCTGATGGTAAGGGCTGGAAATAGTGGTGGTTGATGGTGGCAGCTGATAGTAAGGGCTGGTAATAGTGGTGGTTGATGGTGGCAGCTATTAGTAAGGGCTGGTAATGGTGGCAGCTGATGGTAAGGGCTGGTAATAGTGGTGGTTGATGGTGGCAGCTAATAGTAAGGGCTGGTAATTGTGGCAGCTGATGGTAAGGGCTGGTAATAGTGGTGGTTGATGGTGGCAGCTAATAGTAAGGGCTGGTAATTGTGGCAGCTGATGGTAAGGGCTGGTAATAGTGGTGGTTGATGGTGGCAGCTAATAGTAAGGGCTGGTAATTGTGGTAGTTGAACAAAAGATGGAAGTAAAACATAATTATTCCTGAGACAACAACACACACATTGAGCCTCTACTCCCTAGAGAGAGAGTTAATTTCAGGAAACACTACCCCCACCCTGCCACTAATACCCACGAGTGTATCTAACTTACGATGGCATCAGTGAACATTTTCTTGTGAAACGGTCAACAATGTCCTACGATAGAAGTGCTGCACTCTTAGTAAACATTTATGGAGGTAATCCTAATGAAGAGATAAGATAACTCATATGTACAGTCCACGCCACACAGACTGGCGGCCTTGTAATACCTAACGCACAACTTAACTGGGTCCATTCCTCCCTCACCCCCCTAAACCCACAAACCAGGCAATTAATCGATGGCCAGTCAAGGTGTGAAGTCAACGCTTACCCTTACCCCGGAACGCATTAGTTATTTATCCATGCTTAGGCGTTCGAGGGTAAACGTTGACTTTGCACTGGAGTTTGAAATTTTGAAAATAAAGTTTACTCAAAATCTTAATATAGGTATACCTAGACGTGCAGATTAAAGATGTGTACATAAAGTTGAAATTCTGATAATTCATGAAGTTTAAAATTTGGATAATAAATTTTCATTAATTTTAGCATTTTGTGGCCAAATTTTGCTTAAAATCTAAGTATAGGTCGTACATGAGGTGCAGGTAAAGGACTCGTGACCCAAAAGATGAAATTCAGATACTTTAGGGTCGTCCTAGTAATTAGGACAATTAATTATCAAAATTCATACGCCAGGGTCAATTATTATAATTGGTTATTAGATTTTCAACATTTCGATCACACATCCTGATCCAGCATGTCGAGGTCGATCTATACTGAAACTTTTAGCAAAATTTAGTTTAAAAAAAAAAACCCAAGTTTTTCAAAAAATCCCCAAAAACAGGAAGACGAAAAAAAATCATTATTTTCACCCCCCAAAAAAATCAGCAAAAGTAAAAAAAAATCAATTTTTTTTAAGCGATCTAAAAAAAAATAAATTTCGACATATTTTACAATTGATCAGGGAACAGAACTCTCTAATTGGTCCAGAGAATGGAGTTCTCTGATTGGCCGCCAGTCTGTGTTGCTTATGAGTGGCGTGGACTGCTTATCATCATGATTTCTTATGAACCCAAAATAAAAACAATAATATGATTTCTAAAAACTGTTTTGCCTTAATTAATTATATGAAATACAAACAACAAATGAGTAACATTAAAGTAAACATTACTATGTGTTGGGGGTAACTGAAACAAAGCCAAAGGAAATAAAAACTCGAGACCCTTGGCCGGAAATGGAAGTTGAAATGTGTGACGGATGACTGTAAAGGAGTGAGTTGCAATGTGATTTGGACCAGTGGAAATATTAAAAGGATGGAGATTGATGGCAGGAATGCATAATGATTCACTATAGGGTACGATGTATCAGGAGGGAGAAACACAGAGGCAAGGAGTTTGTTTAGGTTGATAGATATGGGAGAGAAGCGATGTGGAGGAGTAACACCAGTACGTTTGACGAAGAAAAATGAGATCAGAAGGCAGTACGTTAGAGGATTTTTGCAACGCCCAAATTAAAAAACAGAACAAAAAAAAACTATGAACGTATAATATAATGTTGATATTTAGCACTAATTTCCATATCAATATACACAATGCATATTTTAACACACTCGGTAACGCTGCTAGGAACACGATCACCTCATTTAACGACCTGTACGACGTGTTGTGATGGCTGTCTGTATGTGCCAATGGTTCCCGGTTTACTCTCTCTAACGTGCCTCTCTCCCTGGCTGCATCACACAGCAGAAATAAGGAAAACTCTTGAATGTGTAATCTAGGAGGTTTTAATTGTGCTTATTCCTGAAATATTTGGTGATTGGATGGACAGTAAGACATTCAAGGAGTTTACACGTTATATTTTCCTATTTGTTTTATACAGAAAATACATAATCCAGAAAACTGTGGGAAGTATCCAATATCATCCATTTCCTCTTCACCTTTACTAGATTATTGGTGGAAAACATTATAGGTTTCTTTAATATCTGTCTATGTTTATGCCGTATTACGCAGAAGGTTTCTAAACAGATCTAGAACAGAGCGTCAGGGCTACCAACTGTCTCACACTCTATAGGGGATGTCGTAATATTCTGCTGACTGTACAGTGAAACAATTGAGAAATTTCGGCACAAGTATCTAGAAATTATCTCCCTCAAATATATTGGTTACCTGAAGTTAAGCCAATACAAACGTTTCCTCGTCTGAGTGATAGATATTTTTCACACCTTAAGTATGCTTTTTCATGTGCAGTCGTGAACAGAAGTCCTGTCGCCCCTTCTGCTGCCCCACGAACCCTGAGATTCAGACTCATGAACCCGAAGCAGTAGACACTGGTGCATTATTCTGCCCATAAATGCTTCGGATTCACGAGTCTGAATCTCAGGGTTCGTGGAGTAGCAGAAGGAGCGACAGGACTTCTGTTCATGACTGTACAGTCGGGGACAAAAACTGAGTCACGGGAATGAGTCTCCGAAGTGACTTACCCTGACTGTTTCAACACATTTGGGGTCGACGCTGCTTCATTTTGAGCGGGAATGAACTTTTGACCCAGACTGTACAGAACTATCCACTCATGTGTTTATGCAAGCTGATGTATCTGTCTCTCAGGCGAGTGTCTTCAACTCTCACCATCCAGAAATTTTGTGCTTTTACACGTTGCCAAAAGTTGAGGTGGGTATGACCTGTTCACCTCAGTCTGTGCTTGTTTACCTTCAGCTTGAGGACCATTCCTTTAGCCTTTACGAGGGAAGAATGAATACTTTCTTTCAGGTTAATAATAACCACCCACCACATCTCATCCCCAACCACCTCCCACAGGTTACCAATCCCTCCAACCCCACCCCCCCCCCCTCCCACAACCTCCCTCCCCTTCCCTCATCAGAGAGATGTGAGGCAGCCTCCAGGCATCTCTCGCCGCCTCAGGTAAAGTATATTACAGGCCAAGTTTGTGTGCAATTTGTCGAATTTACATATCAAGGGGAGAGACGTGGCGCACAAACCCGGTACGATTTTACAAAGGGTATTTATAAACGGCTTACGTATGTCTGTTTGAGGAGCCAGATGAGGTACTGTACCTACCGAAAGTGGACTGGGGAGGGCCGAAGTGTACCGGGCTGGAACGAGCGTGAGCAAAATGCACTGTGGTGGAATGGGACAGGGTGTATTGTACCGTATACCAGTAATGGATCCGGGGAAGATGTAACATATCCAAATAATATCTTATGTCGGCCAAATAAAATAATAAAATTGGCGTCCCAACGGTGAAAGGATTAGTTAATAAGTCGATAGGTGAAATATCTAAAACCAAAACAATAACAACACCATTAGATAATTATCATGTTTGTGTACTTGCTTCTGTACTAAATTAACTGGATCCATATTTAATTTTGTACGCTAATTGTGACGCCTTTACTAGATTAATTAAAGCTTATTAAATATTTACATGGATATCTGACACAAGAAATCTCCATTTATATTTTTTGGCATATAATTATGATTAAATAAACCTTTGGGCTGCTGTCACAATCTGATATGAAGACTCGCAGGTCACCCAGCCATTGTCATCAAGGTGGACCTCAGACAAACACTCGAAATCTTCAACAGGATGAAAAACGTTAACCTTGATCAGTACTTGAAGGTGTCCAGCGCTACAGACACAACAGAGGTCAAGCAAAGGGTAAAATTATCGTTTCCTTCATCCACTTGTTTGGGAGCTGAAATTATCCGTTCAAGACACATCGAAAACCATCGGAAAAACATAATTTCAACCTAACCTAAACCAAACTTCAAATCCTAAAATTCACCGAATGACCGAAACGATAATAATACCAAGCAAAGATGTCTTGCTGAACAGATAGAGGAAATTCTTTAAACAGAGTGATGATCAGTGGAATAATGAAGGGAACATAAACAAGCCAACACCTTCTCCCCCATCACGTCGCGGCCGCCTGGCAAACTATCATCACTGTCATCCTTGAATAAATCGTTCGAAGAGTTTTTTCGTGATTTTTGCGTCAAACAATTTTTCCGAGTCTTGAATGTTTGATAATAACTCAACAACTATACAGAGAAGGAGATAGCGTTAATTATTCATAAAACATGCACAATAAATTAAGTCTTAAGTATACTAGTGCCATCTATCGGCCAACACAGGCAGCAAAAAGGTGTGGTGGCAGCGGTGTGCACACTTCACCAGTGACCCACAGGTGGCAGCACCGGGCGGTAGAGTTGTCAGGGGTGCCAGCTTAACCCATGGTCGCCGTGATAATCTGATTAGCCATACGGTCTCCACCATCCTCTCTATATAACCTAACCTAACCTAACCTAACCATGCATCTATTGTATATGGTGTATAAACTTTTTTCTTTAAATAGAATTTTTGCATCGAAAAAAATAAATAAATTAATGGCCCGAGAGATTGAAGGTGTGGGTCTCTTCCCCGCTGACTGTGGCGAGGAGATCGGTCACATGAGTCAATAATAATAGTAAACTCGGGTGATTTAACTTATTACACACAGAATAAAGTCTTAAGAAAAATCAAAATTTGTCTAAGATCACGTGACAACAACACCCCCAACCCACCTGAGCGTCTCCCAGGCGGTACAGTTCAACGGATCAAAACCTAACCTAACCCCCAGAAGTGATAAATAGGGAGGTGTAAGACAGGTGCAGAAAATCAACAGGAAATATGAAACAACAAGTAGAAACGCACACACATACCATGCACGCACGCAAAAATACACACAGACACACACACATTTCCCTAGATAATATGACAGTAAGTCTTTTAATGACACAAATTGACAGTGACGGTGATAGTGACGGTGACTGGCAGTGACGGTGATAGTGACGGTGACGGTGATAGTGACGGTGACAGTGACGGTGATACAGTGACAGTGAGTGACGCAGTGACAGACGACCCATACATAACATGCAGGGAGATCCAGGTGAGTGAAGCCCCCCGTTAGGTTAGGTTAGGTAGTTTGCGAGTGAAACGTTATAGAAGTCCATTTCAGCTCAACGAGCTTCCTCAAAAACAATTTGCGTTCCGTTATGAAGGATGAATGTTTTGACAGCTTGACGACAATTGACATCCATCAAACTGTTAGGTTAGGGAGGATAGATAAGGTTAGGTTTTATGTATCCTCGTTTCCATTTTCGTGTTAAGTATTGTGCAAATAATATCTCCAGAAAGTTTGGTTTAATTCCATAAATTATTTCTGATGGTAACCGTTTCCTTCAGCTCTACCGGATAAAATTATTTAACTTTTTTGTTTGTTTCCAAGTCACCTTTTTTGGCGTCAACAAACGTGATACATAAAAAAGATCTCAGTATTATGAGTGTTTCAGTGTATGAAAGGGCCACTGAGGAGCCATTCATCTGGCAACAGTACAGGGGCGTTGATAACCCTATTATTTAAATTTTCATTGCATATGGACTAAAAATGTCTCTGAAATTGGTTCAATTTAAAAAAAAATTCGGAGGGCGCTTACAGGTTCCCCGCCCCCGCCCCGCAGGTGTGCGGGCTCGCTGGGCTCGCCCTCTCCTTCATGCCCCACCAATTTGTATAGCAATCGACGTCCCCCCCCCCCTCCCCCCCCAACGGGGAAGTCCGCCTCTGTCTGGGAAACTCTGGAGCCACCTCTGCCTTGTTATTGTGTTTTATTGTAAAAATTTAGTGTACTCACCTAAACAAAGTTGTTGATTTCAGGCACGCTTACCAATACTGTCTTTCACACTTTTAGTAATGTAAAATACTGTATCGGCGTTTTTATCATCCAAAAAGTAGTATGTTTACAACAGCCTGGATCATGGCGCTATAGAATATACTCTTATTTCCTTTTAAAATAGCTGCCTGGTCCTTAAACAGAATAAATTTAAACTCAAGTTTGTAAAAAGAATCTTCCTGTATTATCTTTGTGAAAAAGTGTCAGAAAACCCGTATTGCGGTCACTTCAAGCCAGTTGATGCCTCCCGCAGACACTGACGAAACTGAACATCGGCATATTTTCACAACAGTGTTCTCAGATAAAATTTTCCCAGCCCGCCAAAGAGAGCATGTGTGTGTGTGTGTGTGTAATATTTACGGTTCTACAGTGTTATTCATTTTTTTTATATACAGGTTTATTAATCTATGCTGCACATATTCATCAATTACTCATGAAACACCTAAAAGAAAATACTGTACGTAATTGAAAACTAATGTAATACTGAAATGCATCTCAATGTCAAAAATATTTACCTGTAACCTGTCACGTAACTTAAGAAAATTAAAACAACATTCATGAACTGAAATATCTCACCTACGGTAAAATTATTCTCATATAAATGACACGATTACTTAACGCTACACACCAAAAGTATTTATCACTTAAGACATACAGTACATCATATATACACAGGTATGTGAAATGTATGAAAACATACTCATTAAAGTTCTGAGGTTCATATTCCTTTTAAACATTAGTATTAATTTTCGTCTTATTTGAAACCAACCAAAAACACAATACCCGCCAACTGTAAAATTTTCCCACCAAACTTGGGAAAAAGAAGCCAACAGCTAAATCTGGGAACACTGTTTGACAGACTTGTGACAGTTGCCAAACAGAGAACAATAAATAACTTTATCATCTGAAGTTCATATTAATATAATGAAATAAATGAACGAGAATGTAAATAAATGAAAAAGGTACCATATATCATATACATTTTCTAGTAACTCGTGTCTAATACCCCAAAGAAAACTACTTGGTACAAGAATGTGTCTCCGAAATTGCCTTTCTCTGACTGCCGTCTGGTGAGGGTGTGTTGTATATCATTTGGGGTTAAAACTGCTTCGGTCTGGGAGTCACAGGGAGTGGGTGAATTTGGGCCCACAAGAGTTACCAGTTATCGAAAGAGAACACATAACCCTGTATCTCTACATCTGCTGTGTATAACAGTCTGAAACAACGGGAGAAGACTTACAACGTATTCTTGTTGTTATCATCGTATACCTGTATGAGTAGGTCTGCTGCTGCTCTTACTATGGCAGTGTTATTATACTCGCATTGTACGATAATTCTATATCTATTTCGTCCCTCTGTATTATTATGTAACAATATCTTAGTTATGCGTAGAACATAAATGTTTTTCAATACAGTAAATACATAATGGGAATCACGATCATAATAGACGATTAATTATACATAAAGAAAAATGATTAGCGGGTTCATATGGTAGAGTTCACACACTCGTCTCTCACAACACGAACCTTTTACTTCTACTTGAGTATAATCATTGTATTTCATTGATACTGATATTAATGGTAATAATATACCTACACTGTGTTATCACAATGGTGTTAAATTATTAAGTGTGGCAGTTATGTGTAAGTTTAGTGAGTACCAATACGTAAAAATTTGACTCATCACTCCATCTGGTGAAAAGTGATGGTGTGGTGGTGTGGTGAGCTGGTGGTGTGATGATCTGATGGTGTGATGATCTGATGATGTGGTGTGTAACTAAAAGGCCTCTGAGCAGCTAGTGGAGGCGTCATTAAACCCGGGAACAAAACGTAGACCGCGTGGAAACTTAATATATTGGCGTAAAAATTCAAGACGATTTGTGGGTTTGCGCACCGACCAAGAGCAGGCTCAATAATACTAGCCTGGCGAACCGTAAGGGTTAAGGGAGTCAGTTAGATACAGTCACAACTCCAGTCAGGCAGGAGGAGGTTTGTAACTTACGAACCTGTGAGAATCGGGGAAGTGGAGGAGGAATTTACATAGAAACCTTTGACAACCCTGGGCGTGTTAGCTCTTCCCCTGGGGTACCCCGAGATAGCCAAGCGGGCAAGACGTCGTTATTAAGCCACACAGTCCACCAGCAGCAGGAACAATGGGCCGTCGGAATGGCCGACGCCACAAAACAATAGAAACTTGAATCCTCCCAACCTTCCTTTGTATGATAATGCGTCGCTCCCTCAGCCTGGCCTGCCTGCCTGCCTGCCTGGCTAGCTGGCTGCCCCTCCCACCCCCTCCTTACCTCCAGGAGTAAACAAGCTATAGGGACTTATACACCCTTACACAAGACCCTTGCTTAATTAGACTCTACGATGTGGAGGTCCTGAGAATGGGATAGAGAAGGAGAGGGAAGGAGGGAAAGAAGGATAACAGAGTCGCCCCATTTGAGTCTAAATGTGACAACTTTCTGAGGAGTTGGACGAGTGGTACTGAAGAAGTAATCTTGTCGAGCTACATTGAGACGTCACCCTCTAGCATTTGCCTTCCTCAATCGGAACTCTATTTATACACTTTCTCTCAGGTTCTCACGCGCGCGCGCGCGCGTGTGTGTGTGTGTGTGTGTATTTTCAACTCCCTCCCAACGAGGTAACTTTACGTTGTTTAGCAGACTGACGAGGCTATGAGGGAGTTTGGTGTCGAGTCTTCCTTCCTATGTGTAGATTAAACAACAGAGGTGTGTGTGCGTGTTCCTCTTTTTTCTCTTTTTATTATTCAAGGTGAGGCCAGTGGTGGTAGTGTGACTAAAACAATGGCGCTTAAGGGGTGGAAAAATAGCCATAAGATCTGATGTCAGCGTGAGTCGAATATCAAAGCAGGTGTGGAGGTGGCGGAGCTTCATATACTGTACAGACACCTGACTCTACAGACCCACCGGGGGAAAGGAGGGGGAAAGGACAAGGGGGAAGGAGAGGGGGAAAATGAGGGGAAAGGAGGGGGAAGGAGAGAGGAAACGATGGGAAGGAACTGTAACTAGAGGGTTTATTAGTTTATTTATGAGTATTTTGATTCATATTTTATTTTGGCGTTGTTTAATTCTTCCTTTTGTGTTCTGCATCTAATTTTTCTTACACACACACACACACACACACACACACACCTATCAAATGAAGAAAAATCGACCTGTGTGTAAACGCTTCCCAACTAACCAACACAACCTGAGAGAAGAAAGGCATCGGTCAAGTGCCAATTAGGAAGTAATTATGAGAGGTAATTAAACTCCCTGAATGATTAACGAGGTAAATGGCTGGAGTAACCTGCGCCTGTTAACGCTCTCGGTCACCAGGGGGGAGGGATATAATATACTTCCTTGAGGGGGTAGGGGGGTGAATCATATTAAAGTATATTCATAGACTTGGTTTTGGTATATTACGATGTTGGGTTATACTTTAATTTCTATATTATATGACTGGTGAGTATATATTTTTTTAATAACCTAAGGTATTATACTTCATTATACTTAATTAGTTATACTCAATTATAAATTATTTGTTATACTTCCGTTATACTTTGAGGTATATTCAGTAGAACACCATCCATCACTCCTAGACATATTTCTAACACAAATTTATCAGTTAAATTCATCCTATGTTAATTAGAATGGGTTAATCTTAAGTTAAATTGAAGTATAATGACAGTGTATGATGTTCAGTATAGTCTATAATTTTCAGTGGCAAATTATACTAAACCAAAATACTATAACCACGAGAGATAATTTTAAGTCATGTTAGGTGATGTTATATTTCTAAGGCAAAATTATATTAGTACAAGACAAATTTTGGTATTAGATTATCTTTCTTTTTTTTATTCATGTCCGTCTTTTCATATATATATTTACCTATTTCCTACATTCACTTATTCCAATTTCGTTTTTATGGTATTTTTAACAATTTCTTTTTGACTTGGCTTGTTCCTTCTCTTGATTTTCTTATTTTTGTCTCCATTCTCGATATTTCTTTTGTCTTATTATCCAAATGTGTTTACCAACTCTTCTTACTTTCTTAACCTGTTATTCTTTCCTCTTTCTTCTTCGTCATCCTTACATCTCCTGACATTTTTCTCCTCTGTTCTCTCTTCTCTTACCCTTTCTAACTCATTATCTCAATTGTGAGAGAAATTTGGTGTAACAGAGGCAGCTAACCATTACTAGCTGGTGGACTTGGGTTACCTGAGTGCTGCTTACGCCTCTACATCACAGTCACAGAAACGACCACTAATTCTCGATATCGGAATATTTCTATAATTTACATATCGCTGCAAGCACTTAAACGTATAATTTGATATAATTTGCTATTATAATGTAAGTAAGAAGAGATGTAAAGCCTTTTTTTAGATATGTATTGGTTGTAATGATCATTGTACTACATGATAGGCGCGAGCGAATCTAACGCGACAAGGAGTTAATAATGAGACTCCACTGGGTTACACTCCGGGAAATATGTCATTACGGCGCATTTCACAGGACGTTGTTAATTAAATAATGAGAGACTCGAGTGGGGAAAGGACGTATTGGTGGCCCTAATATTAAGACTTAATGGATGTTTTTCACACGAGGGAGGAGATAACAGGACATGAAAGGGGAGAATTCACTTCTTCACAGCGACAGTCATTTTCCGAGAGACGAGTCGCGGTGAATAGAAATCCTCCACGGTCAAGATAACTGTACACAACCGATGTCTCTAAAGTCGACATCCTCGGTTATATTACAAGGAATTTTGAACCCTTAGACCTCACTGTACTCAGATCAATGTTACGTTCAAAGAGGGTGATTTTTTTTTTTTTTACGGCGTCAGAAAAGCACGTGATTAATGTCTGATCCTCCGACATACAATCACTACGGGGTGGGGTGGGGTGGGGGGGATATAATAAGTATTTGTGTGTTTGTTCAGCCTGTCTTTCTACCTGACTGGGAAAAGGGACGCTAAGGTTCCTCCCTTTATTTACGATTATTTTATTCATTTCATTTAGTTTTAATTACCAAAGTGCAAACAGCGCAATATGGCGGGGAGGCGGAGGGGGTGTGGGGGGGGGGGGTAGAATACCTGCATACAATGTCCAATTAGAAATGGCGCGTCATACATGGCAAATTATCATTATACTCATACATATATGCTAATGGGTCATAGTTTTATATGTATACTCGCTTGTTTGTATATAGTAATTATACCCGTATGTCTGTTACACTATATTATATACGTTTTATTTAATACCGGTATCGTATATAAACCAATTTATATGAATGACTAACCTAACCTAACCAAACCTAACCACCATCAGCAGCAACACCTCCTTCCTCAGAAAAGTCACTCGACGCCACGCTATTCCGCACACACACACACACACACACACTCACACACTGCTGCTGCTGCTTTCTCAATATGCATCCCTATCGCCTCTACTGCACTCTCCTCCTTCCATCTCTCCATCTCCTTCTTGGTCTTCCTGTCGCCCTCTTATCCTTTACTACTATACCATATGAACTATCACTTATTCTCTCACACTCACTCGCTACCCATCGGCTATTGCACTTACACACTTTACTTCTGCATTTCCTCTTCTCTCTGTCATTATCTATTCTAACTCACATTTATATTCTGTACGTAATATCTGTTGCATTTTTATTTACTCCTGTCTCTTATACTTTCTGTCTGTCTGTCTGTGTAAATCCCACCACCACCACCACCACCCAAGTATCATCAATGCTCACTCGTCACACCACAAGACTAGACACAGTAAGGGAACTATGGAAGGTTAAAGCTGTACTGTTCACGCCCCGACTTGGTAACACTACAAGGGACGCTACTCCTTCACACCCCGACTTGGTAACACTACGACTGCCGCTACTCGTAAACACCGTAGAAGAAGGTAACCAATACTTAGGGTGAATATTATAATAGTGAGAAAAAAAAATTATAGCCACCTTGAAATAACTTACTAATTTATATATTTCCATGGAAGTATTTATGTGTGTGTGTGTGTGTGTGTGTGTGTGTGTGTGTTTAGCTAATCGTGGGGAAAAATTACCTGTAAAACACACACAAAAAGGAAAAAAAATTACAGTAAATTCAAGATAAAATACAAAACAAAATTCATAATATAACAAAGGTAAAAAATCAAATAAACGTTAATAATAAAACATTAATTAAATATATAGAACTAAATACCTTATAATTACAGTTGAATGTAATTATCCACTCACTGCTCCTCAAAATAAACCCTGGAATTTGTTTTTAAAGCTGTGACGATCATCCACTGACTAAGAGAAAGAGAGAGAGAGAGAGAGAGAGATTATTATAATTACCTCCAGATGTATAAGATTAAACTAAGCTTAGTGATAATTTCCAAGCTGTTAAATTATAGAATATTTAGTATAATTCATCCTTACTGATTTTTAAATTCCGCTTTATTAATAAATTACTGATATAATTTGAGGGTTATTTACAATTTTATTTCACGATCATTTTTTTTTTATTTTTTTTTATTTTGAGGCTTTAAATATTTTGTCGAGAATATTAAGGTGTTAGTTGAAGCCCTTGTCTAGTTACTTCTCACTAGATAGATAGATAGATAGATAGACGTGGTCATTCTCCCACACCAGACGATGACGGTAAATAAACAAGACATAAGCTGACCCTCAAGCACTTCAGCTGACCCTCAAGCACTTCAGCTGACCCTCAAGCACTTCAGCTGACCCTCAGGCACTGGCCCTCACTTGTTCCTCTCACTCCACCATCAACCTTGAATTGTCTTCTATCAGCTCGCCCTCCAACGATCACCCCCCACTCCAAGGCTTACCTCCCGCTTAAGCTGGTACCTACTACATCAGGAATTACCTCCCACTCAACCAGTTACCTCATTGCTTCAGGGCTTACCTCCCACTCAAGAAACTACTCCCACTCAAACGATCCCCTCCCACTCCAGGGTTTACCTCCCACTCGAACAAGCACTCATCACTCAAGGGCTTACCTCCCACACGAACCACCACCTCCCACTTAAGGGCTTACTTCCATCCTCCTCAGACGAACAGCTCGCACTCAAGGGGTTCCATCAGCTGACCCTTAAGACGCTCTTCATAATATAAACACAGACGTGAGGTGTAGAGAACGTCGACTTTGTTTATTATTGTCTTCATTCCTCTTGTGTTATTCTCCTTTTATCCACATTTCCCATTTTTCCCTATTCGTAAGACCCGCCAATATCTTCCTTTCTCTTATTTTATTACCTTTATTTATTATGTCTCTTCATTGTTTTCATATTTGCCAAAACTTGTTTATTATTATTGTTGTTTGCTTATTCCACAGTTCTATTATTTATCTTATTTTCCTTCTTCTTTTGTTTTCCTATTCGTGAGGTCGGTTATTATGGCTTTCGTTATTCCCTTAATCTTTAGTTTTTTTTTATTATTATTTATATTCTTTGGTTGTCTATCCCTTCTTCGTGTGTGTGTGTGTGTGTGTGTGTTGTTGTTCTACTTTTGTTTACCTTCTGTTATTCATTTATCTTCTTATGTTTTATTTTCCTGTGTTTTAATTATTGATTTATTTTATTATTTCAACGTTTTATTGGAGTTCTTTTATTATTCTCTTATTTATTTTTAATTCTGCTTCTTTCTTCTCTTCGTGTTTGTATGCTTGTTGTAGTGGAGCCTATTATAAGACAACTCGAGCCATTTACGAAAAATGGAACCTATTACAAAGAGAATTGAAACCTATTACAAAGAGAACTGAAACCCATTACAAAGCGAATTGGAACCAATTACAAAGCGAACTGAAACCCATTACAAAGCGAACTGAAACCTATTACAAAGCGAACTGGAACTTATTACAAAAAGAATCGAAGCCTATTACAAAGAGAATCGAATCCTATTACCGACAGAATCGAATCCTATTTGAACCACCCCCCCTGAGTGCACTATCTCTTAACATAGGCCGCTGTAAACCCGCGGACTCCGGCGTTTATAGCCACTGCGGACGATAATTTAAGAGTAATTTGTTAATTTTACCATCAGTGACGGCCGACTGGTGTACTGCGCCACCCCGGAGTGAGTTAAGGGGATTCACGACTATTTAGCTAAGTATGGCATTAAAGGACTATTTGCTGAGAGTGTGTGTGTGTGTGTGTGTTTTAGCGATCCTGTGTTTGGCATTTACTTGTGCAGCTCCAGAACGCATCTTGATCCAACGATATAATTTAAATTTCTTCTATCATCAGTATTCTCTATAAATACTGAATATCTACACAAATATCAATAAATGCGCATCATCTGCAAGTACAAGAACGACATCAAATTCTAATCCGGATTATATAAAGAAAAACGTAAACATTCACTGGATCTTATACTCCACCCGTTCGAGGATATTTTTTTTATTGTATTTTTTTTTTTTTTTTTGTCTGGACGTCAGTGTGAGGTAGTGTTGTCGTGTATATGCTCAGTCAAGTGTATTACACCCTGCGACATCTATCCTCTTGACCACCATAACCTGTCAAATTTTGTTACGGACCAAAACAAAAGCTGACGGTGTAGAATTAAAAGTTCCTAACATAGTGGCAGCAATCTTTTTAACTTTTTTTGTGTGTGTGAGTTTTATTGGTGTCTTTACATCTACTTGTTTATATTCATTTTTATTGAGAGAAACACAGAGAGAAAGAGATTAAGAGAAATTGAGAGACAAAAAGGTAGAAATTGAGCCTTGGAATGAGATGGGAAAGGAAGGGAAGGAGATGGTGGAGAGGGAATAGGATGGAGAAGAAAAAAAAAGAAGGAAAGAGGATGGGAGGGAGTAAGAAGGAACAAAATGTAGAGGAGAGGAGAGAATGGAAGATGAGAAGGAAGGAAGCGAGAAGGAGAGAAAGAAGATGGAAAACAGAGAGATATGTACAGGGGTAAGAGAGAGAGAGAGAGAGAGAGAGAGAGAGAGAGAGAGAGAGAGAGAGAGAGAAAAAAAAAATACAGAAAGAGAGAGTGAGAGAGAGAAGAGTAGGTAGAAGTGAGGGAACAGAGGTAGGAAAGTACATAGGAAGAAGTGAGGCAGGTAGATATAGGAGTGAGGGAAAGAGGGATGGAGGACACTCATTTCCCTGGTCATGGCCAAGGGCGTCGTCATTAATATTTATAGCAAGTCTCCTCCCACCTCCTCGACAGGTCGACCTCAGAAGGCAAATGTGAGGAGGAATTCTTAAAAAATTTTTGTCTAATTTTGAAGCTAATATGCCTCTACATGTATGCCTGTACACGTTACTTATGCCTCTATCTGTATGCCTGCACCTGTTATCTTTACTTGTACCTGTATGCCTGTACTCGTTACTTATGCCTCTATATGTATGTCTGTACTCGTTACTTATGCCTCTATCTTTATGCCTGCACTCGTTACTTATGCCTCTATCTGTATGCCTGTACTCGTTACTTATGCCTCTACATGTATGCCTGTACTCGTTCCTTATGCCTCTATCTGTATGCCTGTACTCGTTACTTATACCTCTACCTGTATGCCTGTACTCATCATGTTCTACCTGTATGTCTGTACTCATTATGTTCTACCTGTATGCCTGTACTCATTATGTTCTACCTGTATGCCTGTACTCATTATGTTCTACCTGTATGTCTGTACTCATTATGTTCTACCTGTATGCCTGTACTCATTATGTTCTACCTGTATGCCTGCACTCATTATGTTCTACCTGCATGTCTGTACCTGTACCTGTAATTGCTCTTGTATCTGTAATAATATTCTCAATCTCAATTTGTATTGTTGTTTATGAAATTATTGTATGAAAGGAAGGGAAGGAGTGAAGGGAAAGGGAGGAAGGGTGAAGGGGGGTCAGGATATGAAGGGAAGGAGTGAAGGGAAGGGGAGGATGGGTAAAGGGAAGGGGAGGAAGGGTCACACCGCCGCCAGAGGACCTACCCACCTCCTGCTTTGTTGACTCCCAGGCATTAACATAATTTAATAAGATCTACCACGACGGCCCTACTACCACCTACCACCACCAACCACCATTACTACCACCACCTACCGACACTACCACCACCTACCATCATCTACCATCATTACTACCACCACCTCCACCTACCAGCATTACTACCACCACCTACCGACAACTACCACCACCTACCAGCACCACCACCTACCATCATCTACCATCATTACTACCACCATCTCCACCTACCAGCACCTACCACTACCTCCACCAACCAGCATCTACCACCACCACTACCACTATTATAACCACCACACTTTACTCCATACTTCCTTCCTCCCTCCCTCCCTCCCTCCCTCCCTCCCTCTCCCTTCCTTTCTCACACTACCTCCCCATCCTCCCCTCCCTCACACTACCTCCCCCATCCTCCCCTCCCTCACACTACCTCCCCATCCTCCCCTCCCTCACACTACCTCCCCCATCCTCCCCTCCCTCACACTACCTCCCCCATCCTCCCCTCCCTCACACTATCTCCCCCATCCTCCCCTCCCTCACACTACCTCCCTCATCCTCCCCTCCCTCACACTACCTCCCCCATCCTCCCCTCCCTCACACTACCTCCCCCATCCTCCCCTCCCTCACACTACCTCCCCCATCCTCCCCTCCCTCACACTACCTCCCTCATCCTCCCCTCCCTCACACTACCTCCCTCACATTACCTCCTCCCTCACCCTCTCAGTCTCAAGCAACCTCACTGTTTACAAACTCTGGTGTGAAACCCGGAGTTAATTTGGCTTTTCGTTTTTACTGCGGTGAGCAAATGAGTGAGGCGGCATTCATAAGGAGGAAGGGAGGGGAGGAGGGAAGAGTGGGAGGGAAGGAGGGAAGAGTGGGAAGGAAGGAGGGAAGAGTGGGAAGGAAGGAGGGAAGAGTGGGAGGGGAGGAGGGACGATTTTTCTGTAAGTTGCATATTTGTTAATTCCTTCTTTCTTAAAGCTATGCAGGCATGCTCATAGGTCAAGAGGACTGTATATAATTATCGACGATCGCGATCTCTATATAACGAATTGTTAACACGCTCTTTATAGAATGCTCTAATACTGTGTTTTACCTTTAATTGACATTCACTATAGAACATTAATCATTTAAACATGGTACTATGGCTCTCCCTCGATCTATATCACTCCTCTCTCTACTCTCCTCTCACCTTTTTTTGTTCTTCTACTATCCCCTCCCCTATGCTTTTCTCTCCCTTTTTCTTTCTCTTTAACACCCGTTTTACTTATGCCAGACAAGATTACAGATACAACTTGTGAACTATAATCACACTATTGGCCATTAATTGAGCTTTATTAAGGGAGGGGGTGTGGAAGGGGGTGTGGAAGGGGGGTGGAAGGGGTGTGGAAGGGGGTGTGGAAGGAGGAAAAGGAGAGAGACTGGAAGGGAGGGAGAATGGAAGAGGAAAGAAAAGAGGGAGGGAGAGAAAGTGGGAGGAAAGGAAGTTGAAGGAGGAGTGAAAAGGGAAGATGTGGAAGAGGGAAAGAGGGGCAGAGGAAGAGAGAGAACGGACAAGGGACTCTGTGTCCCATGTGGTTGTTACTCGCGTACTCCTCCACATGGGTTCTTTGGGGGACTCGTTCCCGACCCCGGCACCGCTCCGCCCTATGGGCCCCGTGGTGCCGCCCTCGGGGTCCGCTTGCTCGGTTGTCGCCGCCCGGAGGCCCGGGCGGCGCGCAGCGCTCTGCGGGGGGGTCCGCTGCGTGCCCGCGTGGCCGGCGCCGGCGCACACGCCCCCCGTGGGACGGCCAGGTGCGCGCCGCGCGCAGCTTTCTCGCCCCCTGGGGTTCCGCCCCCGCCTCGCGGGCGCCCGTTGTGCGGGCTGCGTCTGCGGCGCCACTCATTTCCTCCTGCTATGTGCCGACCCTGTGGTTGGGCGCGCCGTGTGGCCGGTGGCCAGTGGCGGCCGGGCCCTGCGGGCGGGACGGCGGGCGGGAGGGGTCCATAACATTGCGGTGGAGGGTTTGTTGGGCAGGACACGACTCCCTTGTGTATATCAACTCTCAAGCTATTGCCAACTCTCTCTTCTGTCAACAATATAATAATTTTTCCTTTAACTTTCTTTCCTTAACCCTCAAACGATATGTCATAGAGAATAACACTATATTACAGGTATATTAATGAGGTGGAGGAATAGTTAGAGCAAAATGGATGTTACAGTGAGGGAGGCGAGTTGGTGGCAGGGGTTGAGAAGCGGGTGACCACAAGGTACTTTTTGGCACCCTTGTCCGTGACGAGGTGCAGGTGTGGGTCGACGGCTCTCACGGCCCTCTGTAGCAGCCCTCACCGCCCACCCCTTAACCTTCACCTCCCCTCTCACCCCTCATCGCCCCTCCCCCCCCCCCCACCACCACCACCCTACCCAGACACGCGGCAGTGACTGACTAACTTAAGGGAAATGGTGGTGGTGGTGTAATTGATATTCGGTGGCTCTCAAAGTGTTTTGCTAGTGCCACTTAGAGTCATACTAGTGTCACTTAGAGCTATACTTGCAGCCATACTAGTGCCACTTAGAGCTATTCTGGTGCCACTTAGAGTCATACTAGTGTCACTTTGAGCTATTCTGGTGCCACTTACAGCCATACTAGTGCCACTTAGAGCTATTCTGGTGCCACTTAGTCATACGAGTGTCACTTTGAGCTATTCTGGTGCCGCTTACAGCCATACTAGTGTCACTTTGAGCTATTCTGGTGCCACTTACAGCCATACTAGTGTCACTTTGAGCTATTCTGGTGCCACTTACAGCGATACCAGTGCCACTTTGAGTTATATTAGTGACACAACTTGAAAAAACTGATCACACAAACAAACATTTCGCTAAATTGAAAATGTTAAGTTTTGAAGTTATTAACACTAACTGCTGTGCCTTATTGTTTATAAATCAGTTAATCACTTGCTTGACAATAATTATTTCTAGTTCCGGAATAATCAGAGATACAACTTAAGGCACCCACAGCTACTAAGACCACCCCCTCCCCCCCCCCCCCCCCCCCCCCCATGCGCTCCTCTCAGTCTCAGACCTCCATAAAATATCAAGGTGTGAAGATATGGAACAACTTACCCCCACCCATCCCAACAAAGACTACGCTCCCTTCCTTTAAACCATCTCTTAAAAATATATCTTGTCTAAGTATTAATATTTCTTTAAGACTTATTTTATACTTGTATTTATACTATAATATTGGAAACCATTAAATCTTATCTAACAAAATAATATATAAATAAAAGATAAATAAAGAAACAAAAATTTATTCGTGGCAACACTCTAATATGTACTTACTGACACCATGTTACATGTAGTAGTCCAGATGATAGTAAATGTTATATAATACTTCCCCAAGATAAATGTGCAGCGTACACCAGGAGCCACTAAGAGGGCTCAGGCTCTCACTAGGCTCAGCCATGTTAATATTATGTTATTGTTTACTATGTATGTCAATTTTTTCAGGTTAAATAAACTGTACCACTTAGAGCCATCCCAGTACCACTTAGAGTAAACCTGGTGATCCAAGAGCCACTTAGAGCCATCTTAGAACCACTTAGAGTAAACCTGGTGATCCTAGAGCCTCTTAGAGCCATCCTAGTACCACTTAGAGTTAACCTGGTGATCCTAGAGCCACTTAAGAGCCTATAACCGTGGTAACATTATGAGATGTACTTATTACTATCATGCTATTGTACTATTCCAGATGATACTAAATGTTACTTAATACTTCCTTGAGATGAATGTATAGTATATATCAGGTGCCTCAAAGAGAGCTCAGGTTCTCAACTGACTCAGCCATGTTAATAATGTTATTATTATCCACTCTGTATCTGTGTTTTTCTGGCTAAATAAACTGTTACAATTCAATTCAATAACTAGAGGCCAGGAAGGAGAGCAATCGAGATATACTCACCAGTAATGGACGTTGGGTTACATCCTGACCTGCGGGCATGACGAGGCCGAGTAAACTGATACCCATGTCCTCAAAACCCTGCCCTCTACCCTGCCCCTCCACCCTGCCCCTGCCGTCCACCCTGTCCCTACCCTTGCCCTCTACCCTGCCCCTACCCCTCCTCGTTCCCCCTCTACCCTGCCCCTCCACCCTGCCCCTGCCGTCCACCCTGTCCCTACCCTTGCCCTCTATCCTGCCCCTACCCCTGCTCTCCACCCTGCCTCTACCCCTCCTCGTTCCCCTCTACCCTGCCCCTACCCATGCTCTCCACCCTGCCCCTACCCATGCTCTCCACCATGCCCCTACCCCTCCTCGTTCCCCTCTACTCTGCCCCTACCCCTGCCCTCTATCCTGCCCCTACCCCTGCTCTCCACCCTGCCCCTACCCCTCCTCGTTCCCCTCTACTCTGCCCCTACCCCTGCCCTCTATCCTGCCCCTACCCCTCCTCGTTCCCCTCTACTCTGCCCCTACCCCGGCCCTCTATCCTGCCCCTACCCCTACTCTCCACCCTGCCCCTACCCCTCCTCTTTCCCCTCTACCCTGCCCCTCTAGTCTGTTTCTCCGTCCTCTCTGCCCAGCTACCTCCCCCTTCTCCCCTCCTGACCCCTCCCTTGCCCTTAAGACCCTACTTTTGCCCAACCACTTCCCTTGGGAGGGGAAAATAAAGGAGGGGAAGGTAGTGCGAGGAAAATGGAAGGATAAAGGGTATGAGAAACGACGAAAAACGAGGAGAGGGAGAAGGAAAGATGTAGTGCTACAGAGGTTGAAGGGAGAAGAAAATGATGAAGCCAATTCCTTTTATTAGTTTACGAGTTTCGTTGAACCCAGACCCATAATCCCCTTTCAGAAGTTGCATTTCATTACCATGTGTATGTATAGTATTTATTAATAATAATAAGCAGTTGTACGACTATGACATTCAAATGAATATTGTGCTGAGAAAACTAGTAAGAATATTGTCTTTTCCTGCACCGTAAAAGGTTACAGAGATCCCAAATTCTGTCTTAACTGTCCAAGTGTCCAACATTAATGCTAAGATGTTGCAAATGTTGCCAGCACAGCTCCTCTAATTTACACATTTTCATTGTCATTCTAAGAGTGGAAAGTGGGAGTCACCCAGTGACGCAGTGAGTCTGCCAGGTGACGCCCTCATTATCACATCGTCAAGGTTCAAGATTTGTTGGTCACCGCTGAAAGTTATACAGTACAGTGAATACAATTTGTATTTACAGGCAAAAAATAACAGCATAATGTAATAAACCTTTTTTTGTCTCTTTTGAAGCTGTCATTACCGCTTTCACCGCTCTCTTAACAGCATCAAATAAACCTGCCAGTGGGATTTGATTAGAAACGTTGATATATTTTTTTGTGCGGGGAAACGTTTGTCAACAGAGGCGTATAAAACGTTTGAGCTGAGCGGACGTCCAGGAAAGAATGCTTTTACTCGGCATGAACAAACAGCAAGGAAAATGTTCATGCAAACAATGTAGTTATCCTCAGAGCTTTGATATATATATGTATATATATATATATATATATATATATATATATATATATATATATATATATATATATATATATATATATATATATATATATATATATGGTGTGTGTGTGTGTGTGTGACTGTTCTGCTGCTGTGGTCGGCTGTCCATCGTCTGGCTGTCCATATGTTATTACGAAAAAAAAAGCATTGCTCAGAAACTACTCACTCTATTATCGTAAAGGTTTCCAGAAATATTCTTTATATAGTCTCAAGTATGTTAGGACTGTAATTATCGTGTGTGTCACCTCTGAGCCTGTAGCGTTCTTTTTTAGATGTGTCTTTATGTTAATACTGGAAAAAATCTTCTTTTATAGCTGTTATCCATTTTATACACATTATCTACAATGCCTCTGAGGAATATAGTTCTGGAGTTAACTTATAGGTTTCGACACACCGACGGCAGTCCAAATAACATTAGAATTACAGTACGTCCTCCTGTATTAATTTATCTTCAATTTTATAAAAATAATAATTTAATGCACAGATCTTTGGGAATCTAAGTCATAATTAAATTTATTTACATCTTGGCTCCTGAGGAAAGCCTAGGCGCCCAGAATCTCAGGCAGAAAAAGTGGCGCGAGGCTTAAGGATATGTAAGATCGGTGGGTCAAGCCAGGTGGAGCCACCTTAAGAGGTCAAGTCACTTATCTCTGACTCGCACCTTCCTAACAACCTAGTAAGTGACACTAGGTGAGCTAGGTAAGTGGTCAAGTCACTCAGCAGAAAGCGACTAGACCACGTAACGATTCACATTATCATCCACCAGACATAATGGACGACAACCGTTCTGTATCATGTCAACAAAATCTCCCGCAAAACATTACTGGAACTTTCCATACTTCACTACGAGCCAAAATGACCTTTAGAGATATATGGAATTAAGGCGTAGATAATGCTGGAACAAATATATATATATATATAATTACTTTGCGTTATGAATTTTGCGAAATTAATCATAGTGCATTCTAAATGTTCTTGTGCTGTTAATTAAGATGTTCCTAATACTGCATTGTGAAGTATCAGTATTATGATTCCTTATGATATATATTTATTATTTAAGCAGTAATACTCTACTGTTAAACTGATACTTAATGTTCTTTATCTGTTTCATTCTCTGTTTCATTTCTCTTTTTATTAGAATGTTCGAATCCTCTTGTGGGATTGGGTATTGCTTCTCGTAGCCTTGTCCTGGGCTACACTATCTGCACTCGGGGTATCGGATTCCCTTCCCCACGTCTATGTTCGTTTACGATGTGAGAGTAAGAATCTTTTTTTTTTTTACTATTTTACCACAGGAAAAGATTCCAATTTTTGTAATTTCAAACTTTGAAGAAAAAAAATATTATCTGATTTTGAATGCGGCAGTTTTTAATTTCGAATGGCTTCCAAAATTATTAATTTCATTGGAGACATTTTTTAAATACTAAGTGGCAAAATTATGTCATTCGTAAAAATGGACAAATATTGCCAAAATATTTACCTATATCTCCCTCAAAACAATAACACAAACTGATTCTAACACATCTCTCTTAGTCACCTATTTAAAAGAGATCCAACGCAACCACAAAATACACAAAATACACAATACACCTCAACCAAATAACCTAACAGTAGTAAGGCTCAAACACACGCCCTACAACAGGACCCAGAGCACAACCAATACAGTTTTAAAATATTCACCTTTACATCTATCGTAAAAGGAGTCAAAAGTCCAACCAAAAATATACAACACAAATTCGGAATATTGGTTCACTAGAGCTCTCAGGAGATCACGTGGGACTGAATAATACGAGACAGTTTCGGTAGTATTTCAGGGAGGAGGGGGGAAGAGGAAGGGGGTGGGGGTGGGGGAAGAGAAAGGGGTGGGGTGGGGGTGGGGGAGGAGGGGTGGGGAAGAGGAAGGGGGTGGGGGTGGGGGGGGGAGAGGAAGGGGGTGGGGGTGGGGGAGGGGGGAAGAGGAAGGGGGTGGGGGTGGGGGGAGGGGGGAAGAGGAAGGGGGTGGGGGTGGGGGGAAGAGGAAGGGGGTGGGGGTGGGGGAGGGGGGAAGAGGAAGGGGTGGGGGTGGGGGAGGGGGGAAGGGGTGGGGTGTTGTCCTCTTTAACTCAGGGTTGAATTTATGATTTAAAAAGAGAGTTTATCCAGGTTGAACATACTATCCCACGCCAGTCCTGGATGAATCTATCTATCTATCTATCTATATATCTATCTATCTTAGCCCACCCGGGAACAGGTCACTGACCCACATCGGGGCCTGGAGGGCGAAAATATAGTAATAATAATAACAAAAATAATAATAATAATTAGTTCATAGTAAATAAAAATTATAATAAAAAAATAAATAATAATATTAATAATAATAACACTAATAATAAAAATAATAATAATAATAATAATAATAATAATAATAATAATAATAATAATAATAAAAATAAAGAACCATAAAGAAATACAAAAATTTAAAAAAGATCAATAGTGAGAAACAATATATGTATGTTGTGTTGTCAAAGTAAGAGAAACAATTGAGACCCCGCAATTGTGTGTAAATGAGGCAGAAAGTCAGATCAGCAACCTGGGACTTGGTCACAATTTTCATGATACCATATAGCAGCAGGGTCTACCATTAGACAACACATTATGCTTCCAATATCTTCCCAGGCGGCAGTACCTCCCTGTTTGGTAGCTGCCTATTACCTACTACTATATCCTTCCCCCAAAAAGACACACACACACACACACACACACACAGGTGTAGTTACTCATAAATATCCACTTCAAGGTGTTTATTTTCTACACCTGTCGTTTGCACCTGTCCACTACAGTATGTGTGTTTGTGTGCGTGTGGGGGGGGGGGGGGGGTTACAATAGTGTACCAGAATACACGTCCCTACAAGATTTACATAACAAATACAGTATACATCCATTTCCATACGATATACACCTTTTTTATACAGTATATTTTTTTTCCTTTCTCTCCAGCCGTTGACGAGTGACAGAAAACGGACATAAATTATATCGGGGATTGAATTATTATTATTCTCTGGCGAGTTGGGTTGTGTCCTGACGTCAACAACCTAACCTAACGTAACCTAACCTAACCTAACCCAACCCAACCCTCCTGTGGGACTTTTCTCGGTCCGTCAGTCGCATGTTTTGGCAAGTGTTGGAGACCAAGCAGAATCACAGTACCATATCAATGAGGTAGAAAGAGCCATTAAAAGGGGTCTTATTTTAGAGAAGCAGCACCATTATTAAGACATTTCCCTGCATTTCCTCTCTTCCTATCCCTCGTCATCTTCGTCCTCCTCCTCCGCCTCCTCTTCCTCATCTTCGTCCTTCTCTAGCCCTCCTCCACCTCCACCTCCACCTCCTCCTCCTCACCATCATCTTCCTCCTCCTCCCTCCTCCTCCTCCTCCTCACCATCATCTTCCTTCCCTTCCCCCTCCCCCTCCTCCTCCTCCTCACCATCATCTTCCTCCCCTTCCCCCTCCCCCTCCTCCTCCTCCTCACCATCATCTTCCTCCCCTTCCCCCTCCCCCTCCTCCTCCTCCTCACCATCATCTTCCTTCCCTTCCCCCTCCCCCTCCTCCTCCTCCTCACTATCATCTTCCTCCCCTTCCCCTCCCCTCCTCCTCCTCCTCCTCACTCTCCTCCCTTCCCCTCCCCCTCCTCCTCCCCTCCCATCATCTTCCTCCTCCCCCTCCCCTCCTCTCCTCCTCCCTCTCCCCCTCCCTCCCTCCTCCTCCTCCTCACCGTCATCTTCCTTCCCTTCCCCCTCCCCCTCCTCCTCCTCCTCCCTCATCTTCCTTCCCTTCCCCTCCCCCTCCTCCTCCTCCTCCTCCTCCTCCTCCCTCCCCCTCCTCCTCCCCTACCCTCCTCCTCCCTCCTCCCCCTCCTCCTCCTCCTCACCATCATCTTCCTCCCCTTCCCCCTCCCCCTCCTCCTCCTCCTCCTCCCATCTCTTCCTCCCTTCCCCCTCCCCCTCCTCCTCCTCCTCACCATCATCTTCCTCCCTTCCCCCTCCCCCCCTCCTCCTCCTCCCTCTCCCCCCCTTCCCCTCCCCCTCCCCTCCTCCTCCTCACCATCCTCTTCCTCCCCTTCCCCCTCTCCCTCCTCCCTCCTCCCTCCTCACCATCATCTTCCTCCCCTCCCCCTCCCCTCCCCCCTCCTCCTCCCTCCTCCTCCCTCCTCCTCCCCCTCCTCTCCTCCTCTCTCCTCCCCTCCCCTCCTCCTCTCCTCCCCATCATCTTCCTCCCCTCTCCCCCTCCCCCTCCTCCTCCTCACCATCACCTTCCTCCTCCTCCCCCTCCCCCTCCCCCTCCTCCTCCTCCTCACTATCATCTTCCTCCCCTTCCCCCGCCCCCCTCCTCCTCCCTCCTCCTCACTATCATCTTCCTTCCCTTCCCCCTCCCCCTCCTCCTCCTCCTCACCATCATCTTCCTCCCCTTCCCCCTCCCCCTCCTCCTCCTCCTCACCATCATCTTCCTCCCCTTCCCCTCCCCCTCCTCCTCCTCCTCACCATCATCTTCCTCCCCTTCCCCCTCCCCCTCTTCCTCCTCCTCCTCACTATCATCTTCCTTCCCTTCCCCCTCCCCCTCCTCCTCCTCCTCACTATCATCTTCCTCCCCTTCCCCCTCCCCCTCCTCCTCCTCCTCCTCACCATCATCTGCCTCCCTTCCCCCTCCCCCTCCTCCTCCTCCTCCTCCTCACCATCATCTTCCTCCCCTTCCCCCTCCCCCTCCTCCTCCTCCTCACCATCATCTTCCTCCCTTCCCCCTCCCCCTCCTCCTCCTCCTCCTCACCATCATCTTCCTCCCTTCCCCCTCCTCCTCCTCCTCCGGGCTGTTGTTGCAGGTAGTGCAGGAGGACGGCTGTCTTGTTTTATTAAGGGTTAACCGCGGGGCAAATTAGTTTAGTATGGCAACACTGAAGATCACTGGAGGGCCGCCCAGAGCTGGCTACACTGAAGGGTGAGCAGCAGGAGATAGAGTGAGGGCGAGACGACGAAGAGAGGAATAGGAGGAGATGGTAAATAAGGAGGAGGAAGAGGAGGGGAAGATGGAGGAGGAGAAGGAGGAGAAGAGGAAAGAGGACGAAGAGCTGAAACCCAAGAGAGGAAGATGAACTAGAACACGGTCACGTACCCCTCTTAGCTAACACGGTCACTTCCCTCTCTTAGCTAACACGGTCACTTCCCCCTCTCTTAGCTAACACGGTCACTTCCCTCTTAACAAACAAAACTCTTAAAAATCAATTACTCAAGGAAAAGAATAAAAACAAAAGGGTGAGAATACGTATCAGTATTCTTTCCAGTCATATTCTTTCCTAAACTTGAATGAGGAAGAGACAGACAGACAGACAGACAGACAGAGAGGTTGAGAGACAGATCATTGTATGTCTGTCTTAAGCTAACACACGCAAAAGTCAAAGGAAAAAAAACAATAAGAAAAACAACGGAGGAATGTTCTCTCAATATATCCACGTCATCTCTTAAGTCACCCCTCTCCCCCCACCCACCCCACACACACTGGTGAAACCCTCTCGCTTGTTCGCCAGCTAGCTAGAGTCTTTCCGCCTGGGATAAACTTCTCGGTGATTGAATTCCTGTGCAGGTGCAAAAGACGGCTGGCAAGTTTGTGTTGGTGCCGGCAGCTCGCCAAAGGGCACGGACGCTGGGGAATCCTAATACCAGCCACCAAAGGGACGGACCCCCAAGTTACTTTTGCTCTGAGATCAACAAAACTGACGGAGGGAGTTGGTAGCCGACCGACCGCGAGCTACGATGAAATCCTACCTACCTACCTACCTCTCCTTCCTTGCTGTTCCCCGCTGTTCCCCGCTGTTCCTAGCTGTTCCCTGCTGTTCCCCGCTGTTCCCTGTTGTTCCTCGCTGCACTGTTCCTTCACTGATTGATGGTCGCTCCTCTACTGCTGTTCGATAGTGTATGATAACTGTTTCTATACATGGCCTCTGTTTTTCGTTGGTGGGTGTTCGATCATTACTCTTCGTTCGCTGGCTACTGTTCACACGTCTCTTATAGTTACTGCTCCTTTCTCTATCCAACTGTATTGGCTGTGTCTATCTGTCATTCTATTTATCTATCTGTCTATCCGTCTATGTGTTTATCTGTCTTCCCATCTATCTTTCCGTCAGTCTACCTATCTATCTATCTTTGATCAAATAGACTGTGTGTGTGTGTGTGTGTGTGTGTGTGTGTGTGTGTGTGTGTGTGTGTGTGTGTGTGTACTGTATATGTATGTGTGTACTGTGTTTAATGAGGAAAATTCTCCGGAGCTAAAGTCAATAATAACATAACCATTTAATAAACAAGATAAACAACCCCCCCCCCCCCACCCCTCATTTGGTAGTTCGGTCGTTAGTTAACTCTCGAAACTGTACTGAAGGCTATTGACTCTGAGGCAGTTTGTCAATATTCTCCTATTGGACTTTACTCTTGTACTGCTCCATAGGTGTTTGAAATATTCAGCTGATATCTCCCTACTCGGTGGTGGTGGTGGTGATGGTGGTGGTGGTGGTGGTGGTGGCGGTGGTGGTGGTGGTGGTGGTGGTGCAAGGGTTGTGGGATAATAAGGGTGGGATTACTGGGATGAGAAGCAGTTAGAATATCAGGATACTGGGATGATGATAGTTGGGATACAAGGAGAATAAATGGGATCTACTGGGATAATGGGATGGTTTTAACTTCGTGTGTGTGTGTGTGTGTGTGTGTGTGTGTGTGTGTGGAGGGAATGGAGAAATGAGAGAAAGAGATAATCCCATATCTAATTATCCACCAATTATCCTATCCATAGAAAGAACAGCAGTATTGGATTAGAAACACGTATCTAGCCATGTTCTATCCAGACACTAACCAACATCAACAACAAACAAACAAACAAAATGAAGGTAAAATGTTACTATCCATCCACGAACGAACTATCCTGATGTAAAGAATAAATATAGGTGAAAAAAACAATGTTATAATCTATCCACGAACTTATCCTATGAAAACTAAAAGAAATGAATGAATGGATAGAACAAAAGGCGAACGTTATCTATCCATTAACGTAACAACAAATCGATCCGTGACAGACAGACAGACAAACACACGAGTATTAATGAATAGAACTAACCGAATTGGGGATAATATCTGTCTGTATTTGTCTCCCTGTCGCCTACTGTCGCTTAGACGAAGACACACACACAGACAGACAGACAGACAGACAGAGCTTCGCGGCCTTCAATCGTCAATAAGTTGAAGCGGACTGAGGCAATTGATGGAATGTTATTGGAATCGGAATTGCAGATGGGCTTTTTGCGCGGTGAATTCTCTGGCCGGAAATTTGCATATACAATACAGCCGTTACACTCTTTTCTAAAAATAAATTTCCCCCTGGTGTTGCGTTATTAAACTGTAATCAGTTTATCTTGGCCGTGTGAAAATAAAATTATTGCATTGGCCAGAAAATCTATAGGAGGGGAGGGATGGGGGTGGGGGAAGGGAAGGAGGGAGGGAGGGAGGGAGGGAGGGAGGGAGGGAAGGAGGGAGGGAGGGAGGGAAGGAGGGAGGGAAGGAGGGAAGGGGGAGGGAAGGAGGGAGGGAGGGAAGGAGGGAGGGAAGGAGGGAAGGAGGGAGGGAGGGAGGGAGGGAGGGAAGGAGGGAGGGAAGGAGGGAAGGGGGGAGGGAAGGAGGGAGGGAGGGAAGGAGGGAGGGAAGGAGGGAGGGAGGGAGGGAGGGAGGGAGGGAAGGAGGGAGGGAAGGAAGGAGGGAGGGAGGGAGGGAGGGAGGGGGTAAAACTCACTCGGGTCTCCGATTGTCTCTTAAGAGGTAATAATGTGCTGAGGTAAAAAAATAAATAATTTGTTTATTACGAGAGGAATTTGTTGCCCTGTCACCCTTCATGAAACTACAAAAGATTAATGAATTGATCTATCTATCCATCTATCTATCTATCTATCCATCTATCTATCTATTTATCTATCTATCTGTCTATTTATCTATCTTGCTTCCCAGCTACTAATATGGCGTGGTATTAGTGTTACAAGGCCTCATAACGTCTCTCTCCCCCCCTCTCTCTCTCTCTCTCTCTCTCTCTCTCTCTCTCTCTCTCTCTCTCTCTCTCTCTCTCTCTATTTCCTTCCAGTTCCTCTCTTAACTCTTCCTCCCCCCCTTACCTCTCTCTTTCTCTCCCCTACTTCTCCCCATTCCCGCTCTCCATCCTTTTTCCCTCCTCCACCCTCCCTTTCTCACCCCCCTTCCCTCCTCCCATGCACCCTTCTTCCTCACTCTCCCCACCCCTCACTCATTATTCCCTACTCCTCCTACTCCCAGGCTTCATCCTTCCCCCCTTCTCTCCCTTACTACACATCCCACTACACCTCCCTTTATCACACCTTCCCTCAACCCCTCCCTTTATCTTCTCCCTCCTTCATCCATCCCCTTCCCTCCTCCTCTTCTCTCCCTCATTCAGCACAGCTCACCGCCCGCCTGGTTGAAGACTGACGTGGTTGTCAATACTGAGAGATAGTCCTCCTCACTTGGCCTACCCTACACACACGAGCTGACAGTACCCCGTCAAGCGCAACTTCTATCTGACTAAATCCATTGAGTAGCGAGTGTGTTTATGTGATCGACGTCAAATATCGACCCATCTAGCAAATATTCCGTTGATTTAGAGGTGTTATTATGTATTATTGTCTAAACTGTACCCTGAATATTCCTGGGATCTTTACTGAATATAACTTTCATTATTACAGATATTCTATAGGTGTGTGTGTGTGAATATTTTTTTCTACGTATATTAGTGTTGAATATTTTATCAGATGTTATGGATATTACCGGAGATCTTGAATGCTGTTAATATGTTACGAGTCATCATTGAATAGTTTTATAAGGCTACAAGTATTTATTGAATACTTTGAATATTCTACATATGCTGTGTTACTATAATGAATACTTGATTGAATATTATAAATACTCCATAGATCTATATTTTCCTATACTATACCTGTATTCCACCTGTTGCTTTACGTACATATGTCTGTTGCTGTACCTACACTTGTGACTGTATTTGTGTATGTTTGTTTCTGTGTTGATAAGATGAAAATTCCATAATAAAACCTTGGGATCTCCACTTACCTTGCAGTCCCTCCTTCCCTCCCTCCATCCTTCTTCCCCCCTTTATTTCCTTCTTCTTTCCCTCCATCCTTCCCTTCCCTCTCTCCGTCCTTTCCTTCCCCCTCCCTCGTTCCCTCCTTCCTTTTTCCCTCCCTTCTTTCCCCCTCCTTCCTTCCTTCCTTCTCTCTTTCCCTCCCTTCTTCCTCCTCCCTCTTTCCTTCTCTCCTTCTTTCCGTACCTTCTTCCCGGTACCCCCCCCACACCCCTCCTTCCTTCACACACACACACAAACACGTACACAAAAAGTACTTCAGTTCGGAAATAAACCAATGTGTCTCGATTAGCTCCGGTCGTTCGTATCGTTACGGTCCCTCTGTTACGTGTTTGACTTAGGAGTTTAACCGTCCACTGAACTAAGAGGAAGTACCGCATTGCCGTCGATACTGAGAGAGAGAGAGAGAGAGAGAGAGAGAGAGAGAGAGAGAGAGAGAGAGAGAGAGAGAGAGTTGTAGATAATTCGAAGTGCCTAGATAGAGATTGTTAGAAGAGATAGAGGTAAAGAAAATAGAGATAGTGGGTTGAGATACAGAGACTAGAGATAAGACAGCCGACTTCATTGATAGACAAGGAAATAGAAAGAGATAAATAAGGAAGCAAAGGGAGACAGAAGGAGAGAAATAGGAAGATGTCGACAAAAAGTGCTAAAGAGAAAAGGAAAGAGACGTACATACATACATACATACATACATACATACATACATACATACATACATACATAGCCTACATACATACAGTGAAAGAAACAAACTGCCCCTCTCTTTCCCAGATCTTTGAATAAATTCTACGGGAGAAAAATAAACTAATTTAAAGATGTTTTCTATTTTGCTTTCTGTTGTAGTATAGTCAAGGGGCGCCACCTACTCATGTACGTCAGGTTCTGGTCTCTACGTCATTGGGATCCGAGTCAAGGTAAAATTTACGTCTTTCTGAGAGGGTCAAAAAACAAAAAAATAATTCCTCGCTTTTGTTGACATCTTGGGAAAGGTGACTGTCATTTAGTCTGTCATATCTTCTCTTTTATTCTCTTCTCTTTTCTTCTCTTCTCTTTTCTCTCTCTTTCTCTCTATCTCTCTTCTCTGTCCTCTTCTTCTCTATCTCTTCTCTTCTCTCTCTTTTCTGTCTCTCTTTCTCTCTCTTCTCTATCTCTTCTTCTGTTCTCTTCTCTCTCTATCTTTCTCTTCTCTTCTCTTTTCTTCTCTTCTCTTTTCTCTCTCTTTCTCTCTATCTCTCTTCTCTTCTGTTCCTTCTTCTCTCTCTATCTCTTCTCTTCTCTTTTCTTCTCTTCTCTTTTCTCTCTCTTTCTCTCTATCTCTCTTCTCTTCTGTTCCCTCTTCTCTCTCTATCTCTTCTCTTCTCTTTTCTTCTCTTCTCGTTTCTCTCTATCTCTCTTCTCTTCTCCTCCCTCTTCTCTCTCTATCTCTTCTCTTTTCTTCTCTTCTCTTTTCTCTCTCTTTCTCTCTATCTCTCTTCTCTTCTGTTCCCTCTTCTCTCTCTATCTCTTCTCTTCTCTTCTCTTCTCTTTTCTTCTCTTCTCTTTTCTCTCTCTTTCTCTCTATCTCTCTTCTCTTCTCCTCCCTCTTCTCTCTCTTCTCATTCCTATAGAGACACATCCTGACACTTCATTCATACTTCCATCCCTTCCTCCTCTCTTCCCTTCTTCTTCGTCCTCCTCTCCCTCCCCTTTCTTCTTCCTCAATTACACCTATCCTCTTACCTTCATCCTCCACCATTATCGTCCACCCACTTCCTTCCACCTTCACCCTTCCCCTCCTCCTCCTTCCCCTCCTCCTCCCCCCCCCCCTTTAACTCCACTAAGTATCAAAATCAAATTCAAACTCAAGTGGGCTGAATCAACACCAATTGTTCTCTGTAATTAGTGATGAATGACTGCTTGTTGGGGGCTAAAAACATGGCGTCTTTTCATCCCCTAGCCTAGACTGTATCGTGAATAAACAGTGATAATGAGGAGGGGGGGGGTGGTGGGGTGGAGAGGGGTCGAGGACGGGTGGAGGGGGTGGTGGGGGGTGGTGGTGAATGGGGGGAGGGGGTGAAAGAGTCGATGATCCGGTGTTAATTTAATTGGTCTTTTGTGAACGAGTTGTTACTAAAATGAGTTTTAATTGTTCTCTCTCTCTCTCTCTCTCTCTCTCTCTCTCTCTCTCTCTCTCTCTCTCTCTATGCATCTACAAGCCTATGTTTATTAATCATTATTCGTAGTTATTATTACAGTATTGTTATTATTATTATTATTATTATTATTATTATTATTATTATTATTATTATTATTATTATGGGGCGGTGCACAAAATGAGTCAAAAAACCGAAAGGAAGTTATTTTTTTGTGTCGAGGTTCCTGGTCCAAATTTTACCATTGCTAACTGAAAAAAAAAAAGCCTTAG